>JAOVYX010015528.1:0-27557 GCA_035668315.1 Drosera spatulata | reverse complement strand
ATAACTTAAACTCTGGTTCCCCCAGACGTTCATTTTCTTCTTTGCACTTCGTGAACAAGGCTCAACCGAAGAAGCAGATTGCCACCATTGTGCCCAACCAAGGTGCCAAGTGGGAGACCATCGTTAAAAGATCTCATCTGCAATCCGATCATGGACGCTATTCAGAGGTAATTGTGTCCGTTAACTTACTTCTGAGTACCGGTACTATTATTGACATTTGTCATGTTTCTCTCTCCGTTTTGCAGGAACTAGTCTCTCAACCAAGCAAGCGAGGTTTCCCACATCTCATACAGGTCGCCAATTAATGGACGACAGAGGTTTTGATTTCATGTTAAGTATATATTGTCCGATCTTTCTAATACGGACTGGCGCCATCTTCTCTCAAAGGGATAGGAATTATCCTGGTGTAAGATTTCTTCAGGGTCTGTCCTACATGGTTCACCCGATTTCAAACAAGTGGGTTAAATACGCTGACCTTGGCTGTTGTGTGCGTGCCCGTGAACAGAGTATTCTATTCTTGACCTAAACCTGTTGCAAGATAAAGTTACAACAGAAATACTCATCAGAATCGACGGATGACATTTTGCAAGAGAAGTACATAAATATACGCAAATGACGTAACCACCAAATCCGATGACATTGCATATCAACACCACATGATAACATAAAACTACTTCGTAAAACCCGATCTTAGTATGCCTCTTGAGTGGATACAAACTGGTAATTGACAAATCGGTAATATCGTTAGAATGCCAATAAGAGGGAATGATTGGTGTACGCCTACCCACGGATTGCGAAACTAGTTACTATGCCAAGTATGCAGAAGCCTGAATGACTAATAGTCTATGGATCTAACCAGTGAGCATGGAGGCAACCACTAAACCAGTAACAAATGATTCCGCTGATCCAAGTGTCCAGCAATATGTACAATTTGACCCACTTTCAAGTTATTATTATCAAACCTCCTCCAATGCCTTAAGTTGCTACAAGCATATGCATAATCTACTATCGTTATTATGAACACAAGGAGTCTAAAATTACTCCAGTATCCACTAAAATGGCAGATGATATTGAGCGCTGTATATAGTAACTCCATGCTTTAAAAAACTCTACGCCTTCTTCAACACAGGGCCCTTGTAATCGCCTCGAACTACCGCAAATTTTTCTGGAGGTTGAATCTCCTCTAACCAAACCACTCCATTAGAATCTACTTCCTCTAGTTGATCAACCCCGTCTGCAAGAAGTTGTAAAGCACGGCCAATGATGAATACAAGGAAAGGCACAAAGAAAGATAAAAATGCAAAGAAAAAGGAGAAATCGGTCACACCAGGTAGATCCTTTCCAGCTGACTTTCGAAAATAAGAGCAGTGTCGTCCATGTTCAGAACAATATGGGGGAGCAAGAATATCAAAAATGGCACACGGAGTTATAGCTCTGAAACAATGAATGTTGCCACCTCTTGTTGGATACAGGACAGTTGTTCCACAAGGTGCTGTCATTTCACAATCTCTCACTAATTTTGCCGGTCTTGCTGGTATACATCATTAATTAGTTAACAAGCCCCGAAAGAAAATGTCGATTCATCAACATAGCACATAAAATTATTCCAATCAGCAGGAATACTGCTAGTGATATTCCAACTTGCAAAGCTTCCACCAAAGCTATGCCGAAATTCCATCTTTTCGAACTAAAGTGCCAAGTTTATAGCAAAATGTTGGCATGCATATACAAGTTATTTGGAGATTTAAAGTATTCCATAACTAGCCTCATTGATGGTTTTTGTTTGAGGCAATTGCTAACAGGTCCATCATAACATCAACCAGGAAGTGGGTGGAACTCCATCCGCAAATACTAACAAGGTTTTACTGAATTCTATTCAATCCATATAAATCCTAAGACTCATCTGGTTTTCTCAAGTAAAAGAGAAGTGCTGCAAACATATACTGAAGTACACCTTCAATCTTGTGAGATATCGCAACACAATATTGAAAAAGCAACATGACTACATATGAACAAATGGAACTACGAAAAAATAAATCCTTGTAATCACTGGAGTACCAGCAATTATCGAATTGAATTTGAATATAGACGATAAACTTTGAAAATATAAGAACCTTGCTTTGGGGGTACAGTGAAATGAAAAATCTTTAAAATGTTGAGAATAGGAAACTTGTCAGCAATTTATGTAGTAACAAGAAGTTTTAAATATGTATCTATAAGGAAGGGTAATATGCGTGAGGGTTTGATATGACAGAAAGACAACTATGTGTGATAACTCCAAATGTGGATAGCCACAAGTACTTTTTTCCCATGAAATAAGGGGATCGATATGCCGAGGTGGTTTTTTATTCTGCCAAGGCAACTCTTGAGATGGGTATTTTTGTGTGAAAAAGTTGTTAGTGACTCAGTGGCCTTGGCAGGAACATTTGAGAAAAACCTTATCGCTACATTAACCTCACATTGCATTGCCATTGAGAAATTTTCTCATTAATGCAAAACAGAATTCCCCCACTGTTCTTGACAGAACCAACCTTGATGTCAGACCTTTTTTTTTTTTTTTTTTGGTGGGGTGAGGGTGTAAATGTGAAGCGTTCATTTCTAGATCAAGCCGGGAAGGACCCACAAAGGGGACAAAGGTCTCTCAACATCTATTTTCTAGATTCACATGATTCGAACTTGAGACATATTTAAGGAGAACCAAGCTCCCAACCACTTGGACCCCCCCCCCCCTTCTTTTTTCTTTTTTTGTTTGGTGAGTAATGACTTAACCAAAACCTAAGAAAACTAACTAAAAAGGAAAAAAACAAGCGCTTCACAAAAAGTAAGGATTGAAATTGCCACTTTCAAATAAATCTGACTTTCACATAAATACGATGGACGTCAAACCAGTTGGCTTGGAATTAGAACGGTGAGGTACTTCACACCTAAGACTAGCCTGTAGAGACCATGGTACCCAAAGTTAAATCGAAGAATGATATGTCATCTTTTCAGGTGGAAAACAGCCAAGGACGTGAAGCAAACACTATAGAACAAAATCTGAGAAGAATGTGAAATGAAGAGACAAACCTTGAGTTGGATCTGCAGACCCAGGCAAATCTAGCCAATCATAAGACTTCACATGTAAAGAACCATAAATAAGTTTGCTCAACACTGTCATTCCAGGATGGTTGTGGAGAGGTATGACAGATGAGGGTGGCATACAAAATATACCAATCTGCAAATGGAATTCAAAGGAATCATAGTTGTTAAGGCGTCAAAACGACAAGACGAGTCGAGGGTCCAGAAATGCCTAGGCGACTAGGCGCGCATGAGGCAATAAAGCGACCATACAAATCAACTATGCAAATTTATACATCAATTACAACATATATATGTTGAAATATTTTATATACATTATAGTACTACTACCATATCATTTTAAAACCACATACTATCTATGAAAACAAGTAAAAAATACATGATGAAGTCATCAAAAGTGATATAAAAGGAAAACCTTAAGTATAATATGTTAATACAATCATCGAATATGTTTTGAAACTATTTTGAATTGTAATAAAAAAGACTTAACGGAAATTTTTTCAAACAAACTCATACCTTATGTTTCAAATTTACAAATGCAAAGTTAACGTTACTTATCTCTATATTTTTAATATTATTCAATTATTTTTTTTCTTTTAAAAAACCTTAGTCCCTTGTTTTCAAGGCGTCCAAGGCGTGGCTAAGCGTCCAAGGCAACGTCTAGGCGTCCAAGGCGATTCCAAGGCGCCCGCCTTGTGCCAAAGGTCAAGACGAGAGCAAGTCAAACAAGATTTTGGACGCTTAGATAACTATGAAAGTAATATTAAGAACAATAGATGCAGCCACTCTAAAATAATTTTATCTAACCTATGCTGAACTTATGGGAGTATTGGCACCAGTATCTCTATGTGGTTCTCTATCCTTATAATTGAAGAATGCAAGAAAAAAAATATATCTGACGAAGTCTTTATTCCTATCTCTATCCCTAAATGACTCCCCATATTCCACTTGCTTCCCTACGTCAAAGGAATCAAAACCACATTCCTTATATCATTTATTTGCTATTATTATACTCGATAAAAATGAATGACAATTATTAAAAAAATAAATCAAAATTCTAAAAAATATTACTCCTTCCGCCTAAAAAAATTAGGATATTGATCGAGATAAACTTCGACTTGCGTGACGGTAATGTGACATTAAATAGTAGTATAAACTATATACTTTCATCCATTATTAAAAAAACAATGTAACCTGAAAAAAAAAATCTCTCCGTCCACAACATATACAACACTTTCCTCTTTAGACTATCCCACAAAAAATACAACATATCATTTTTTAGAAAATTTCTCCAACACAAGGATAGAGAAACTGTTACGAATAGTTCATGAAGATATTCTTACCGAGAAACTTTCACATTCATGTATGTGCAAATATTTAATCAAGGGAGGGTACTCCTGACTTCCATTGCGACCTTTCTTATTGCTTCCATTTGCCGACGCTTTCCCTTTCAGTGTCAATTGTGCCTCCTGTTCGAGGCCAACATTAGCAGGCTTCAATTCATCTGGAGACATTTTTCAAGATTTAGGTTTTCAACAGAAATAATTACAGATGATAGACTATGTCTACTCGGCAAAGCACATCTCCTAATACGGCCAAGACCCATGGAGATATCTCTCCACATGAAGTGTCTAAGTGTTAGACATGTCGACTCACAGCTAAACCACCAAAGCATATAGTTCAGATAATCCTTGCACATGTTATCCTACCATTATTTCTTTGTTTCAAAAAATTCACAACCAACTTTACCATAAAGGAATTCATAGATCGTCTGATATGAGCATATTTTAGAAAAGACAAAATCATCATAAGAATCCACTATTCCTTAGCTCTGATCTGCAAGTCCCACAAATGGTAGGCGCTATTCTCACTGAAGCCCTATACTTATCATCGTGATTCACACTAGTCATTGCAGCGTCACAAATGAACTGTCAGCTATGACACCATTTTGCAATATTTCTTTTATCAAAAGTTGCAGTCTATACACAAAGCATTATTTTTTCTTGTCCTTTTGTTGGAAAGTTAAGGGGTTTTAGGCAATTTAAATATCAGAAGTTTGACCACTACAATGAAGGCAATACACATTTAATATGCTTTACAAAGAGTGGCAATTAAACAGTTGTAGTATGCCTACCCAGTCCCTGAATTGCTTACCCAATATGAACGATGCAATCCCAAATTAACTTGGTAGAAATGAAGCCCATACAAGCAGAAACAGAGATGATGTATGATATATGATATATCCATCATGGAAGCTTCAATTGTAAAATTTACTGGCATGCCAAAAGAGTGTGTCTAATCAACACGACCATGGCAAAACAAAAGCAAGAGGAGCTTATCCCACAACCAAATTAGGTGATAGTGATACATCAAAACTGGGCCAATAACGAGGGTGACCACCAAGTGGATGGCAAGAAAGATGCATAATTTCAAGGTGCCAAGAACTGGTTGCACTCTTTACTAAGCAAGTTTGCTAATATATGGGGCGCTTCGCCATGAGCTCATATAGGCCCATGATCTAAATTCTAAGGAAGAGATTCCCCAGAACTCTGATATCCAGAGAAATAAGGTTCTTTCTATCGAGTACAACTATATTAAAAAGCCACAGGGAAGGAAATTTTTCGGAATATGATTATCATATTACAAAATGTTATCTAGATAGTTAGATTCAGTTCAGAGCAGTCACTGATTTCAAGTCAAAACCAAAAACCAGATGGTGAAATATTCTTAATAGGAGCTCAATCACAAATTCCAGGAATGTTCCAAAGAGAAATGGAAACGGAAAGCAAAGAAGATTGCAAAAAGAGGAGGGGGATTCAATATGCAACACAAGCCAAATAGTCAAACTCCCTTCCCATAATTATGACTTATGAGGGTTATTTGTAATATCCGCAACTTACCAAAAAAAAAAAGAAAGGAGAGTAAATCTAATTTAGCGTAAAGTTGAAAAAAAAAATTCTAGGGAAAAAATATATAAAAGGAAAAATTAGGGAATAGAAAAAACCGTCAGGCAGTTTTCATCTCTTAAATATCCTCATTGTCGCTGCCGTCAAAGGAAAGAAGCCGTTCATCATCTTCTTCAAATCCATCTCGTTTTCTCATGAAAATCCATTGTTGTCATCGGTAAGTAACCCTAATTTTGAATCAATTCGTCGCTTTAATTTATTGGATTGAATTAAAAAGATGAAATTCTGATTCTCTATGAAAATTGGTCGTGGTTATGGTGGTGCATGATGATGTTTGATAGATTGAGGAGGAGAGTCATGAATTGACGTTATATTACAAAATCAGATTTATACTGGGATGGTATAAATTTTATATAAAAATAATTACTTCAAATTTGGCTACGAAATTCGCATATATTGAAAATCGTGATGTCTACTTTATGGCAAATTTTACGGCTTGTCAATCAGATATGTATGCTTCAAGTTATAGATCGATTAGTATCAAGATGTCAATATGAGAAAATTGAACGTGTTACTATTTTTGAGAAATTATCTAGAATTATTTAGGAATAACTAGATGACGAATCTTATATCACTAGAAAGCTAATTGAGTCTACTTTCTCTGAAAATTTGCAGAATTAAATTTAGAATTTTATGATAAAAGATATAAGCAAAAGAGTGAGAAGAGATCAACCAATCTGAATTAACTTGATGACATGAATTAGTTTAATTAACCAGGATTATTCAATAACATTTAAATTATTAATTTTATATCTGGAGAAACTTATGTATGTCTATTTTGTAATAAAATTAATGGCACATGATTTGAAGTTAAGTGCATAAAGCTATGATATAAAACGTATATAAAGATCAAGTTGTCCAACTGTTATGAATTCCTAATCTCAATCACCAATACCTATTAATCCAGAAAGGATCACAAGGTATGCTATATATCGTTGGAAAGATTAAGGAGTCTATTTTCTGAAAATATAAAGAAATTATACCTTTGATATTCCTAAAGAAAATTACAGTGATTTTCGTAACGATATGTAAACCTATCTTTTCTTGTAAATACGAAGATGATAGTGATTATGATTTTGTATTATATATTCAAGATAGTTGTTTGACTCGAGCCCTTTGGTTGCTGTTAGAACTTGCATTTCACGGACTTCAGGTGAGAATCTAGTACACTTCCCTTTCTTTGTGACCCCGCTTGATAGCCCTTCTTTTTATAGGGCAGGTATACGTCGTATCTGTTTGATTAATTTGCAAGCAACATGTTGATTTTGTAGTCTCCCTTCTTGGTTGGTGAACCATGTCTTGTGAGTCTTTCTATGATTTTGCTGCTTTCTGATATTTTCTGATGTGAATATTTTGGTTTTCGTGTTGTTTTTCCATGTTAGTCGAGAGTCATTTTCTGGCCGGGACGACCTAAGACGTTTGTTGGTCGGTTAAATCCAGAGGTTACTCTGCCCTTCTAGGGAACAGAGCCGTTGGGTTTGACTCTAGAATGTCTCAACGGATAGTATTTGTCATCCGGGATCAGCTTACAGGACCACGTAGGATGTCATCGCCAAGGTAGCTGTATGCTTGATCATGGATATCCATACCGTTTGAGTCTTAGATGGCCTGGTTAGTAGATGGAGCCGACATCCCCATATTATTCGTGTCTGAGTTATTGTTTTCTAATTTTTGTCTTATTAGAGAGAATGTATGACTGTTTACACCTTTTACCCAAGATGATTGTGCTTTTGCTTTGTTACATACTCCTTTTGGGAACCAACTAGCCTTTTATCGATTTGATCTTGTAGCCACTCCCTTCCTTTGATTTGTATGCCATTTTTACCCAGTGTGTTAGATTTCTCGCTTGACTTCACCGCTGACGGTTTTTATCCGCTGTCCATACGATAGGTTAACAGGTTAGCTTGGACGTCATGGATGCTCGATAATGTATCTCACAGGACTGCATGCATTGTTTCCAAATTATTTCCACAATTATTTAATGCTTCCGCGTTGGGATTTTTATTTCGATATGTTTTAGACCATTTGTTTTTGTAACACTTTTGGTGGTACGTTGGATTATTTATCTTTTGATATTTCAAGTTGTTCATCCTTCTTGTTGGAACGTTGATTTTATGGAATCCGTTTTATGGTATTTTGTTTAAGGCTAACGTGGATTATTAGAGTATGATAATTTACGTGCCGGTCATGCCCCCTCGGGTTTAGGGTGTGACATTATTTGTTGTTTGCACGAGACAACAATGTGAGCAGATAGAACAAACTTCAAAACTAAAACTATTTAAGGACCTCATGACACAATAAAGGGCTGTTTGGTATGACAACCCAAATTAGTGGAATCAAGAATCAATAACAAAATAAGAACATCAGAATTCAAAACAAAATCATCACATCAAGTAAAATGATTATTGGAACATGAGATCATAATTTTTTTCCAAACAAATCAATAATCAGATAATGAAATCCACTTTTACGGGATTTCAGTGTCCTGTTTCTAATTCTTTATTTGGTAAAACATAAAGTCAAACCAAACAGTTTAGAATCATTAGCCAGAGAATCCAAAACAGATATCCAGAATCAAAAGTCATGCCAAGCATGGCTAAAGCAATTTAAGATTTTTAAACATTAGACAATGGTTCATGCCGCAAAATCTTGGAACCAAATGGTACATATTTAGCATATTAAGCAAACTGCTAAAAACAAGGATCCTAAGAATAGACCATTGTGACTGGCATCCAATCTGGGTAAAGAAAGATGCATTCAGCTAAAGCCCATTTGCAAAGTTGGTGCATTTAAAAATTGTTACTGTTAAGTGAGTAATGTTAATGAGCAATAGATTAAGAAAAGAAAATCCACATGTCATTTCAAAAGGCAAGAGAAGAGAAGTCCTCCTAATGGCATGAATTGGAAGGGGATTTACCTAAAATGGCACGAACTTTCTCGATAGCCTCCTCCGAGACAGGGACGTTAGGTTTAAATGATTCCTTGCAAGCATTATATATTTTCTTCACAACTGGCATTCTGTAGTGAAATGCAACAGAACGCCAACTACGCCAGCTGGAAGATTCTCACGTGTAAAAAATTTTGCAGCTACCACGGCTACACCTCGAGTGCTCCTCTCAGGCTCTTCGCTACCCTGACTGATGTCCTACATTTCAAAAAAAAAAAAAGAAAGAAAGAAAGAAAGAAAGAAAGAGCCCAATAAATTCCAAAACCAATCACATGGAAGGAGGAGGAAACAATAATGATAAAGAATCAAATCAGCATAACAAATATCGGGATTCCGTTGGATTCAACCGAGAAAATGCTCGAAAAAAGAGATGGATGGTAGAAGAGTATTTGTCAAGATTTAGTACAGTGGCACAAATATGAAGAACAAGTAGATGTAAAAATAAATACAAATTTTTCTTCATTTCTTTGGGTGAATTACAGAAAATAACAAGAAGCAAAAAGCCCATCAAACTTGATCATGAGAGCATGAACCGTGAGTTGAATTCAAGTTCCCTTAGCACTACCAATACCCTATACCATAAATCGTGATGAAACATGACAGCTTTTCGAACAATGGTGCATCCTAAACAACAAAATCGAACACAACTTCGACCCTAAACCTGAATCTCAACGAACAGATGCCAGAAACCTCCAACGCAACTCCCACTTCAAACTTGCTAACCTGAGAAATGTATGAAATGAAGGTTATTTGATGTGGTGGATAGGATTACAGGGTCGGATGTTGTGGTGGAGTCGATTTGGTCAACTGAAATAGGGAGAAAGAAAGAAAGAGAGAGAGAGAGAGAGAGAGAGAGAGAGAGAGAGAGAGAGAGAGAGAGAGAGAGAGAGAGAGAGGAAGAACAGCATCGAAAACCCTAATTCGATTGACAGCCGAATTCCCTGTAGATACAGAAAACCTTTCAGATGGTTGAAATCGTGGAGAAAGCGGTACCTCTCAACTATGCATTAGAGAGAGGGAGGGAGAGTAATAAACCGAAGCCAATTCAAGATGGGCGAATGGTGAAGCAGTAGCTTCGAGATACACAGATAAGAGAGCCAGCTGCGAGTGACGTCGTCTTGCGCCCAGAGATCGGGTTGCTCGCGAGCAGTCTGCCTTCCTTGTTTCTCTCAATTGGCTGACACAGCACTGGCCACCAGATACAGACGCCACCGATCCAGGGGAACTGCTTGCAGCTGACGAAAATAATCCATTTAGAAAAAGCGAGCTAATCTATGGCTAGCGGTGTCCAGGTAAACGATTCGATTAAAATAAAAAATATTTTTATTCATGAAAAAAATAATAAAAGTTATTGAACTTTATAATGAATTATAGAAAGACTAAATTATCAATTTAATCCTTTATTATAATTTATATCGGATAGACTATTATTTTGTTTCTTAAGTCAAATTAGATATCTGTTATTTTTGTTATAAGGTCATTCGCAGAAAAATATAACGAATAGATCAATCCGGGAATAAACCATTCGTTATATTTTATAGCGGATGTATTTACAGAATAGAAAACTGTTATACTGTATTGTTCTAGATCTTCCTGAATATATTCCTGAATATATTCTTGAATTAAATAGCAAAAACAAAAATCTGCTCAAAAAGTGGATGAGTGACTCATTCCTTATTATGAAAAATCGCATGCAATCCTTGGATTCTTATTTTTCAATGATAGCCTTCGGAAAAAAAGATATTTATACCGATCTAATTTTCCCATCATGATGGATTACTCGGGGTCGAACCCGTAACTCGTGGGATGGAATAGAAAATCTCTTATTTCGTATTTTTAATCAAAATGAAAAAAGAGTAAGACAAACACAATTAGATCGATCTTTTTTAAAATGGATTTTGAGAAAGAAATCGCTTTTCTTTCTTCACTATATGCATTTTCTTTTCTCCGATTCGACTTCTCTATTCCAAACTCTAGATTCTATTGAGTTCAAAAAGAGTATTAGACTCTATTAGAAAAAAAGGAAAAAAAAAATGAAAGACAGAATTTCGAACTTGCTATCCTCTTGCTCAGCAGGCATGACATCCATGGAAAGGATGATTCATGCGAATCGATATGAGAATCCAACTACATTGCATTGTCAAAATTCATCTTTTTGATTCCTTTTTTAAAAACTAGAAATGAATTGTTTTGAAAATAGAAGACTCTTTCTATTCCAATTACGATATTCATAAATAAGGAATCGTAAAAAATGCAAAGAAGGGGGCATCTTTCACCCAACATCAAAGATTTTGAACCAATATTTTCAAATGGACCTCTTTGAGGATCGACAAATCAAACGAAATTTCTGTTCTAATCTTTGTCTCTTCTTCTCCCTCTGAATCAAGCCTTTCTTGCCATAATGATTCAATTCCTCCTACAAATCTCAATAATAAAAATAATAAGAATCGAATCCTAGATATCAAAATAGAAGAAGGTGTAGCCTCTTCTCCATTGAAAGAAATGATCGATGGATACAAACCATTCACCTAAATTAACCAAATTTACCCGATATAGAGGCAATCAAGAAAGCCGCATAAGTGAATATATAACCTATAGAAAAGTGAGCTAATCCAATAGAATCATCTAAACATTCATCATACATTTGCATTTGATGATTGTGCTTGTTGTCGAGGCATCTGTCGAGCCTTATAAGTCAACAATTCATAAGCAATCCTATATGTATAATTGTCGACATCCTCGATGGTCCATGTTGAATCCGTCATTTTGATCCTTTGGATGATGTAATCCATATACTTTAGCACATACATCCCGCAATCATTGTGGTTAGTCTGCTTCGGCCGTTTCTTGACGACAAACAACTTGGGAGCTTGTTTTTTCTTAAACTTATCGGGATGCAATGATCGAAGAAGATATGTAAACTACTTCGTCTTCATAACACAAAACGAGCCAAATTAGTGAAGGAAAGGCAAAACCAATGAAAGAAGATCGTTTCATGTAGAAACTCACCACATATTTGGTCTATAGGTTATACATCTTCGCTACCGTGATGCAATCGGTATCCTCATACATAGGATCACGGAGATGTACAGTCCATTTATCCATATTAAACACGAATAAGATGAAGTGTGAGTTGATGTATATCGGAATCATCATAAGCGAAGTATTATGGATGAGAATTTGACCTTCACTTCTCACATATATGAAAGGATTGGATCGAATGATGTTTATATCTTTAGGGACCTCGAGGAGCGGCATATGTTTTTTCTACGGCTTCTGCACAAACTAATCGTCTCAATCCCTTAAGCATATTTGCGTAGGGAGATTCATATCAAATGAGCCGAGAGAACTTCCTCACATTTTTTAAAGCCTTAAGGGGTGCCAATGCGATGTTGGAATGGAGTTCGAAGTGCCAAGAAGACTTCGATCAATTGAAATCATATCTGAAGGAGATCCCATTGTTGACGAAACCACTTGAGGAGGAAAAGTTATACCTCTATTTAGCTGCATCTGAATAAACCGTCTCGGCAGTCCCCGTTCGAGTTGAAGGTAATATCCAAGAACCTGTCTATTTTGTTAGCAAGATCATATACAAAGTAGAAATAAGATACCTTGGGATAGAAAAGGTAGTCCTGGCCTTGATTATAGTAGCTCGGAAGTTAAGGTCATATTTTCAAACTCATCCCATCGTGGTAGTAACCGACTATCCACACTTTGACAAATATTGCACAAACCAGAGACATCGGGAAGACTCATCAAATGGTCTATAGAACTAAGTGAGTTCGGCATCACTTATGAAGGCCCAATCATTGGTCGACTTCTTTGCAGAATGTAGATTCAATCCTGATGAGAAGACAACAGAAGAGGAAATCCAAGAAAAATTAGAGGATGATACTACTTGTATTGCATACACAGATGGATCATCATCTACCAAAGGAGATAGGGCAAGAATTCTACTCCAAGCTTGAAGTGGCTGGGAACTTCCGTGCTCGGTTCGATTACAATTCAAAGCCATCAACAACATAGCTAAATTCATGGGGATAAAACGATTACATGTTTGCTCGGATTCATAGTTGGTAATGGAACAAATCTCAGAAAGATGCGAAGTCGGAGAAAAACTCTCAGGATACAAGGACGCTGCAAAAGAAATCATCAAGAAATTTACCGAATTCCAAATGCGACAAATCCCTCGGGGAGAGAATGAGGCAGCAGATGCACTTAGTAAAAATTCGATAATTGACGATATCCCATATAGTCGGCTATATACTGAAGTTATTCAGAGCTCGAGAAAGAAGACGAAAGAGCTGGACAACCCGGTGGAATTTGAGCCATCATGGTTGAATGATCTCACTAGGCATATACAAGATGAAGTACCATAGTGTTTACTTTTCGCTGATGATATTATTCTGGTGGACGATACGAAAGAAGGGGTGAATGAAAACCTTGAGAGTTGGAGGGAGGCATTGGAAACTAAGGTATTAAGGATCAGTAGAACCAAGACAGAATATATGGAATATATCTTTAATGAGAGTAGTCAAACAAATAGTGAGAATGTATTGTTGAAAATAGAGTCTCTCCCTAAAACGGATTCTTTTAAATATTTAGGTTCGATGCTGCATAAGAATGGAGGAATTGATGTAGATATTGATCATATGATTAAAACAGGTTAGCTGAAATGGAAGGGTGCTTCTGGGGTGTTATGTGATCCTAAAATATCTATCAAGTTAAAAGAAAAGTTTTACAAGACAGTTATTCGACCAGCGATGCTGTATGGGTCAGGATGTTGGGCAATTAAGTGTCAGCATGTACAGAAGATGAGTGTAAATGAGATAAAAATGTTAAGATGGATGTGTGGACATACAAGAATAGATAGGATACAAAATGAAGTTATCAGACAGAAAGTGGGTGTGGCTCCAGTAGACGATAAGATGAAGGAGTCACGATTAAGATGGTATGGTCATGAGAAATGCAGGCCAGTCACAACTTCTGTTAGGAGATGTGAAGCTTAGGAGTTAGCACATGTCAAGAGAGGACGAGGGAGACCTAAAAAAACCATGAGAGAAACCTTGAAGTATGATATAGTCTATCATAATCTTACAGAAGATGGTGTACATGACAAATTGGAATGGCGTCATCGTATTCATGTAACCGACCCCACTTGATGGGATAAAGGCTTGATTTATTGTTGTATGGTTGGAAGACATAATCCAATTCCTCCGAGACGGTACCTTACCTGAAGATTACAAAGCGGCTCAAAGGATTAAAACAAAGGCACCATATTTTTTGCTGATAAACGATCACCTCTACAAAAGGTCCTACTCTCTATCTCTACTTAAGTGTCTTGGCCATTCAAGAGCACACTTCATCTTAGCCGACGTCCATGAGGGGATTTGTGCAAATCACCATGAAGCATAAACCTTGAGTCTGAAGTGCCTAAGACAGGGGTATTTTTGGCAAGGCATGAAAAAAGATGCTGAACAATATGTTAGGAGGTGTGATAGGTGTCAACGAATGGCCGACTTGTCATATTTGCCGGCGTCAAATCTAACACGTATTGAGATACCTTGGGTGTTCGCACAATAGGACATTCACATCTTGGACCTTTTCCAATCGCTTCAACACAGAAGAAGTTGCAAGAGACTTCGTTTGGAAGTCGGTAGTTTGCAAAATCAGGATACCACGCACAATTATATCAGATAATGGACTCCAGTTTACCAGCTCGGATTGAGTAAAGGTTTACATCAGTTAAGCACCCATAAACCAATGGACAAACGAAGGCCATCAACAATGAAATTAAGAATGCTCTGGCAAGAAGACTAAATGAAGCTAAAGGGTTATGGGCTGAAGAGTTATCATCCGTCTTGTGGGCATACAGAACCACCTCTAAAAGCTCAGTAGAGAAGAGTTCATTTACCTCAGCATTTGGAGTTGAAGCAATGGTACCAGTGGAAATGTAGAACCCTCAGCTCAGGTTCTCACATTTTCAAAAGAATTAAATAAAAGAAGGATCCGGGAAGAACATGATTTACTTAAAGAAACAAGAAAGAAAGCATCAATACGTTAGAAAGCCTTCCAACATCGAGTAGCAGGGTACTTCAATACCAAAGTAAAACCTAGAAACTTTCAACTTGGAGATTTAATCCTTAGAAAGGCCGAGTTCGGAGTTAGGATGGTTGGAGGTAAACTAGTTGTTAAGTGGGAAGGACCCTTCAGAGTCACCTCGGTCCTCAACAGAATGGAACCATGGAAGTCTAGCCTACTATTAATCTTGCTCATCGTAACAGAACTAGGAGAAAGTCTGCACCATGTGCCTAAACATCCGAAATAAGTCAGAAGTTAAAATTGTGGCTGTATGACAGTATGTGTTTGAACGTGTATTAAATGCAGCTGTACAAGACTAGGAAAGAGAAGTATCTTCTGGATCTGCAGAGGGTGCAGGGCCCGTAGTTCTTATTCCTGGATCTATGTGCCGCTTTCCTTGCTCAGCTCCGTGTGCTTTGAAGATACTTGCTCAATTCGACAAAAACCCTATGTAAATTCTTCTTTTCTATCCTAAAATGTTCCATTACACATCGTAAAAGGTAAATAGCTTCCATGATTGACCTACCAGGCATGAAACCAAACTGATTCTCAGTCATCCCTGTAGCTTTTATTAACCTTTTCTCTATCACTTTCTCCCATAACTTCATACGGTGACTCATAAGTTTGATTCCTCTGAATTTGGAGCAGTTTTGAACATCTCCTTTGTTTTGTATATGGGAATCAAAGTACTCCTTCTCCACTCATCAGCCATCTTCTTATCTATCAAAATTCTATTAAAAAATTTTGTCAACCAATTAACTCCTTTTATCCCAAGGCATTTTCAAGCTTCGATCAGGATTTCATCTAGACCCATAGACTTTCTTAAGCTCATCCGCTTTAAAACCTCCTTAACTTCCTCTGTCCTAATGCAGCGAAAGTAACATCGGTTCATCATCACATCTATATTCCCACTTGTTTCATTCAGAGGCACTTCCCTTGTGCAATTAAATAGTTTGTCAAAATACTCTCTCCATCTTTCCTTAATGTCCTCATTAGCCATAAGAATATGCTCGGCATCATCCTTAACACACTTTACTTGGCCTAAATCCTTAGTTTTTCTGTCTCTTGATCTAGCTAACTTAAAGACTTCTTTTTCCCCCTCTTTTGTGTTCAGTCTTTCATATAACTTCTCATACGATTTATTATTCGCATCGCTCACAACATATTTAGGTTCTTTTTTGGCGTGTCTATACTTCTCCAAAAATTTTCATCACTATGACATTTAAACAAAACCTTGTAACATTCTTTCTTATACTTTATTTTATCTTGAATATCTTTACTTCACCGCCACCCCTCTTTATCCAACGGTGGTTGGCCCTTAGATTATCCTAATGTCTCATTCGCTACACGTCGGATACAATCAGCCATCGCATCCCATATCTCACATGCACTCCCGTCAAATATCCATGGACCTTCTCTGACCAACCTCTCTCTGAAAAACTTTTGCTTATCTCCTTTTAAGTTTCACCATTTTGTCCTTATGAGATTACATTTTGTTTTCTTCTTCTTTTCTATTTGAGACAGAAATACATTTTAACTAACAAATGGTGCTGAGTGGCCAAACATTCTTCTGAAATAACCTTACAGTCCTTACAATCCTTCAGGTCTCTTCGTCTCATAAGAAAGTAATCAATCTGAGACTTGCATAAACCACTCTTAAAGGTTATCAAATGCTCTTCACGCTTTTTAAAAGAAGGTATTCGCAATCATAAAGTCGCGAATACCTTCTTTAAAAAGCGTGAAGATATTCGCGACTTTATCCCTTATTGCCACAACAAAAACAACAACCATTCCTTTGATTTTTAAAGTCTGGTGGATCTCCTTTTTTAACATAATAGTTCTTGTCTTCTCCTCGTTGTGAGCCTTCTCTTTCTTGCCATCTTGACCATTTTCTTTGTTCTTGATCGTCGTCTTTGCGATCTTTGTCTCGCTTACTATAAAGAGCTTGCACCTCGTTATTCTTTTTAATTGAAGCTCCAACAAACATTTCCACAAGAGTTTCTTGGTTCACAAGTAAACTCTTCAACTTAAATAAACTTGGCTGACCCGCCCATCCCTGGACCTTTGTCACGAATCCAAAGTATGTCGGCTTCAAACCATGAATCAATATTCGCTTCATCCTCTCGTCATCGACCTTTGTCGATGGATCCAACTGTCCAATCTCACGACAAATATATTTAAGCTTTGCAAAATATTCATTAATTAACATTTCATCTTGATTGGTTGTCATTAGCGAACTCTTCACAAACTACAACCTAGCGTTAATCTTTTTCGAGAATAACATCGCGAAAACATCTCACGCTTCCTTCGGAATCTTCACATCTTCTATGTGTAGTAACAAGTCTTTCTTGACTGTTATCTTGAGCGCACACATTGTTTTCCCGGCTTTAATCTTCCACTTCTTGACATCTTCAAGTTTAGTTGGCTCGATAGTGTCGCTACCACCAAGTCAAACTGCCACCAAAGATCTTGTCTCTGTAAATATGACTCCACATCTCTCTTCTATTCTTGATAGTTGTAATTGCTAAGCCTTTCCAATCCTCCTCCAAGATGAGAAAGCTCTGTCATTTTCAAATGTGAAATATAACCTTAAGATCCTCAGCGATCAAAAGATTCCTCCCAAAGAGGTCTCAACACCGTTTAATCACGTGTTTAACTTAGGTGGTTCACACGCTCGGCAACTAGTAGCAGTTCGTCCTTTTCCTCCTCGAACGGTTATGAACCTGCTCCATTATCCTTCCTAGATAGCCCTCTCCACAAGCACTCCTCATAAATAATTGGACTTACACTAGCATCGGTTTTCAGCCGTAAGCATAAGTATCTCCCTTTAAGAACGTTGGTCTCGGACGATCCGCTCTGATACCAAACGTTGAGTATTTTTTTAGTGATCCCAAACACAAAACTCTCATACTTTTAATGCGCAAATTAACTCATCATACTACTACATGAAATATTATAAACCATACACACTTATAGGTTTACATCAAAATACATCTGTACTTATTCAAAGAAGCAACCATCTCCTTTTATAGCAATAAGCTACCATGTGATCTTTAAGATCAAAGTTTGGTATTGGCCGATGGGACAATGGGACGATGGTCCAAGTGAAACACCAAACATGTGGAACATAAATAATAGAAGGAGAGAAAGGAGTTGCACTTGGATGGTGCTTCAACAGTCACAAGTTCAAATCTTGCCACCCACTCTCAGTTCTGGATGAGTTAATGCACTCTTTGAACCCAAGTTGTTTTTCGTGTGAGGGGGCTGTTGAGATACATAATTCAATTTTCTATCATCAATTTGGATATTTAGTAGAGTTGGATCAACACTAGTTTTGGCTTGCCACTGAAGGGTTCGCTGACGTATGGGGCACTAATACGTCAAATTTGCCTATTGTTATTGCTTTCTCCTACACCGACAAGGTTACCATGAAATTAAGTTGAAAGCAACTAAAGATGATGGCTAAAAATTTAAAAAGGGCCTGTTCGTTGGTTCTTTTGTTTAATTTTTTCTTTTTTGGGTTACCAGCTTAGGAATTATCTGAGGCTCTTTCCCTCTGCATATGTAGATGTCATGTTCTGTCTCTTCATTTTGGTCAGTCAGAATTACATTCCCTCATTCTCATAATTTTTATTATGATTTGACCCGACACGAATACTTATGTGTGTGTTCAATTATTAATAGTTTTATTATAATGTCCTTAAAAGTGAGAAAACGTGTGAGATTTACTGTTGCAATTGATATAATCATCTGGATGTTTTCTTGTTGGTCATATGAGCTATTGGGTTTCATAAAATCATCAAATAATTCAGCAATTAATCCATAATGTATATAGGATTTCTTATCAATTATCAATTCATCAATTAGTTCATACTAATGTATATGATCATCATTGGTATGGATCTAGTTTACTTTAAATGGTACGACGACATGAGATTCGTTAGCTTCGCTGGAACTTTAGGCTTGGCCCTTGCTACTTGATAGGGCCCGCCACTTAAATGTGACAACCGTATCAGGAATTAGGAGTTTATTTGTCAAGTAAACAACAACCAAAGCAACATTCATATGGTCTTGAGAATGCTGTTGCATTCGACCATTGTATAAGATTGATACTGCTTCAGGAGAATATAGATGATGCAAGAAAGAAATTGAAAGCCGAGTGAAGGACCAGGAAAAGACCGGGTAAAAGACAAAATAAATTCTGATTTCAAGCTTGCTATGAAGCTGAACTTGAATAAGCTGCAGATCACATGGAACGAATTGTGGTTGTACATATCTAATGATGAAAAAGCAAAGCTCGGTTGATCTCAGACAGCTCCCTTCAATACACCTAGTAAATTCGAACTCATTTTTCAATTCACTATTTGGTTCCTGTTACTTGGCCAACATTACCATCTCGATTGAAAGATTCGTAAAGTAATCATTTCCTGTTGATGGCTCTCTCTCCGACGATGGCTACAGAACCACCGGCGGTGGCTGCTTCTTCGCCGGCAACGATGGGTCCTCCTTGTGTGGCAGTGACGGCGAAACCGATTCCATATCCGATAGCAATTGTGCTTGGAGGTGTTGGAGGTGATGGACGGAGATGGAGGGGAAGGCGGGGATGCGAGGGATCGTGTGTCCGTGAAATGCATTTTTGTTCTAACAAATCTCAACCCTTTAATTTTTTTGTGATTAATTTGAATCATTAGATTTGTTTTAAATTTATTATTGACATATCCAAGTGTTGTGTGTGTCTGGACATATAATTCCTTTTTCCTTAATTAAAAAAAAATACACTGATTTTATTATTGAGAAAAAGAAGTATGTGTAATGACATAAATGTATCTAGTGAAAAATGAGATTAAACGGTGAAAAATGAATGGTTAAAATTAAACGATAGTATTTTGATATCAATCCTTGATTTGTGTTGTTTAAATTTCAACCGTTTATTTATTACTAAACATACCTATGTTATAATATATGGTTCCCAAGCCCTTTATTATTTTATGCATCTGAGTCCTATTATCTGTTTTTTTATTATTGATTTCCTTTTGTTCTCGGTAGATGTCGAACCAAGGTTAAAAAATTGAGTTGTTTATCATTGAGGTATTTCATCTTGACTCTACATATTATCATAAAAAAATCAAAAGAAATTCCAAATCAATCACCTCCAGAATCATTCTATTAAATTACAAGAACCAATTACAACAACTAGCTGACTATCTTTTACAACATTATTTAGTTTTTCTTGTTTAGATATTAATCGTCTGAATATGGATGATCTTAAATTAACTAGATACTAGCATTCATGGGAGTATGAAATAAACAAATTCTATATATTATCCTGATTCTTTAATTCAGTGTCTAACGTGGATCAATGAAACAGATTCTAATTTCCTGAAGTGAATTTAGCATCAATTGGCAGTTCCCATTGATCTTAATTGATTTCAAAATTCAAATTCAAATACGTTATTCACTCAATCCCGGACAAAGATAATAAAACGCGATTTCAATCTTGTCAAGAATAAGTTTTTACTACTTCCCTTTCCTACTACTATTAGTCTCCTTAATAACGTCATCATCGCCAGTCAAAATACCAAATTATACAAGAGGATTGAGATGGACTCTTCGAAGATTATCCCTACACCTACTACTGCACCTGCTGATTATCATAATCATCAGATAAAGTCTTTTTTTTATCCTTATTCGGCAGGATGATTTCGATGGTGGTTGTTATTATTTTTATATAATGTTTGATTTTTGCGTCTATGCTTGGCTTCTTCAATCATCCCATCCATATGAAGTTTGGATTGAATGATGGAAGTAAAGAGTGACAGTATATCGAACTTATCCTGCTTGTTTTGATTCGAAGCCGATTTAATTCGGTCAATGTGGAGCAGGGGTCAACCGGATCATAGCTCGATAGTCAGGTGTTCATGTGTCTGTTAAGATATTAATCTTCGATGTGACACGAAGACGATAAAGGCTAGAGCAAGTGATCCTTAATCCTATAAGGATCGAGAAGCAATAGAACTTATTCGAGTGGTTAAACTTCGCAATCAAGATCAAGTAGTATCAATGTATTTTAGTTTTAATTTATTCCTGTGCCTAAGTTAGTTTCATTTTTTTGGGTATTGGATAAGAAACGTGAGTTTCGTGAACTGTGCAGTGTAGGATTGACGTGGGAGTCTTACCGATAAAATGTCACGCTGTTCATGTGCAGTTGCCCCTCCGCCCATCTCCTGTGATCTCTATCCAACTATACACGTATCTTCCTTGCTACAAAACAAAACTACTCACAAAATATTCGCGTGTTATGTTGGAAATAGTAACGAAAATAGTATATGGCTGTGTCTTCTAATGCTGAAAGCAAAATAAGTTTTGGGAAACAATCTTTTTATCATCCAGAAAGATACAAGGTTACCGACGAAGATATAAGACGAATGCTGGATTATAAAATTCGGGGAACATAACTACTTCATCGCTGATTGGTATGAGACTAGTGTAACAATATGCTGTGACGTGCATACCTTAGTACCACAAATGCGAGTCCGTCATGGAAAAGTTCATTAAGGTAAAAACTGATGTACGAGTAATGTGCATTAATCGTCTCTCAACTAGTGCGAGGATCCCTACGTGGGATTCGCTGTCAGTTAAGGTGGAACCAAAATCTGTTGAGGAATACGTGGGAGCGAAGCTCTATTATGCATTAACGACCAAAACATTAGAGCTAGTGAGGTGTGTCGTCTGCTGTTCATGGTCCGCTACACTAGACATTCGGGTGAGTGCGATCTAAACCATTGTCGCAGGGCTGTAATTGGTGCACAAGATTATATTTACTTCGGTAAATATACTATTCGTTTGGGTTGCCTGAAATTAATTGATCATTGCACAAAATATTCATCTTGTTATTGCTAACAGTACATACCCTTATTGAAACAGCGTCCTTGGAAGTCCACATCGAAAGAAAGTCTACGAGACAAAATCATGATAGTGTTCAAACCTGTCTTAATTGGAAAGAACTATTTGTCCAATCTACTAGTGCTATATATTAAACTTGTCTGTATCATACACTATCTACTGTTTTTCCTCCCACTCTAGAAATGATTTGATCCGATATATATTTTTATATATATGTTAATTTTTTATAGAATGGTTTAATGTGATACGTAATTTTTTTTAGTGATAACAGAGATTAGATACGAGAGAAAATATTAGATCTACTATAATAAATAGTGATTATTTTGATATTTTTTTAATATGAAAAGGTTATTAAAATTGAAAAATATTGAAAATATTATACTCCCTCCTTTCCATATTAATTGTAATTTTTTTTATTTGATCAGTCAAAAAAATTATAACCTAATCTTTTCTTTTTTAATAACCTTTTAATATAAAAAAATATCAAATTAATTTTATCTGTTATAATACATCCTATCACTGTAAATCCGTTTTTGTTCATCAAAATTTACATAAATTAAAAAATATTATAAATATATTGGACGGAGCGGAGGGAGTAGCATCTCCAATGCACTTCCCACATCATAAACATATGAATAATATTGTTCTCAGGTCTTCCCATCCTCATCATCCCTCAACTCTATCCACCTGTAAACTCTGACAGTTCCGCTGTGATTGGAGTTTTTTCGGCACCCAAAAAAAGGAGAAAAAAATCTTGTTTTGAAAATTGAAAAGACAACTACGTCTCCGGTACTCTGATTTCTAATGTTTAGCCAGCCAACTGCTAACAAGATTCATATGATTGAGTTCATAGAAACATTGTAATCAGTATAGAACATAATAGGATCAGAGAGTTCAATCAGCATGATGATGAATAAGAGCATCTGTCTTCGGAGTCTGATCTCGACGGTCAGATCGTCTTCCGCTTGTTTGATCAAGGTTAGTCGTCGTCGTCCTCAGTTTCTATTGGTATTGGAATAGGCCGATTGATCACATCGGCTTGTTCTTGATATCTTTCTCGTTTATATCTTCGTTTTCAATAATGATGAGGATAATGACGATGATTATCCATTATCCAATAGTCTAGATTGATATACCTTATACTGAATCATGTATATCGCGATCAATTTTCCCACAACGGTTACATTAGTGTCTTGGTTTCATGATTAACTAACGTTGTTAAGGGACGCGTATGTATGCAGAATGGAAACCATCAGTTCCTCACATCCCAGGCGGCTTTTTCTCTGCAAGAAGCCATTGATCCGGCCTACAGGTAAAAGGAGCAATTGATATTGATCTACTGTATACATTCGAATATGATTCACCAAATGACAATCCCCTATCTGTTGTTGGATTTCAGTGTCGATCACGAGCTTGCTGATGTCGATTGGGACAATCTAGGTTTCGGTCTAATGCAAACGGACTACATGTACTCGATGAAGTGCTCTGACGGCAACGAGTTCGTCAAAGGCAAACTTGATCCTTATGGAAATATCGAAATGAGTCCTTGTGCCGCAGTCCTGAACTATGGACAGGTAATGGGCTGAAACCAAGAAGCCGATTTATTTCTATTGATTTTCGATAACTAAAGGTTTCACATTTTTCTGTGAATTAAGGGATTGTTCGAGGGAATGAAGGCATTGAGAAGAGAAGATGGTCGTCTTGTCCTTTTTCGTCCCGATCAGAATGCTCTACGTATGAAGATGGGAGCCGAGAGAATGTGCATGCCTTCGCCTTCTGTTGATCAGTTCATAGATGCTGTGAAGCAAACAGCACTTGCCAATAAGAGATGGGTATTGCTCTCTATCCACTTCCTCAATCAGAAAAATTATCACTCTGTTACGAATGGATTTGTTAATTATAAACACAAACAATAACAAACACATAAAATAAATGAGATAAAGATTTTTACGTGAAAATCCTCACGAAAAAAACCATGGACGGTCGCTGACGACGAAGAATCCACTAGTCAAATGAGGAAATACAAAAGGAGCAATACGAGTATCAAAAACTCATAATAAATAACTAAACATCCTCATTCTAATGTATTTAATGTGTTTAAGTGTGTTTATCAAAAACTCCAAAGCTTCTCTTCCTCTCCTTCCCTCCCTTATCCCTCTGCTTCTCCTTATGCTTTCTTTCTCCGCCTCTTCTCCTCACTCTCACAGCTTCTCCTGCTCTTCTTATATACACCAAAAATAATGCGGACGCAACACGAAGAAAACACGGAAGTCACGGACAGGAGAATGCGGACACCGCGGAAGGAAAAAGACCACGCGAAGAATGAATTTGAGGCACACCTTTTCTACACACTCTTTTCTAAAGCCCTGTATGGCAGTAATGTAATGAAAATGTTCATCACGAAAAATATAAACGAATTGTGATTTCTTATGAAAAAGGAAACCTGTAAGTATAAACAAACTGGCCAATAAGACATGTCAAACAGCCCAAGCCACTGTCGTACTTAGAAATTTATTCAGAATCTGGTATGAATTCTTTGGCAGATTCCTCCACCAGGAAAAGGGTCATTATATATAAGACCATTGCTGTTAGGAACCGGACCAACTCTAGGGGTGATGCCGGCTCCAGAATACACATTCCTCATATATGCTTCCCCTGTTGGCTGCTATTTCAAGGCAAGTAGTTCTTGTTCCTGGTTTTTCCGTTTTCCTGTACTTCAATCGAAACTTAAAGATGGAATTGATTAGAAGCATATTTCTATGACATCTTTTCAGGAAGGAATGGCCCCTTTGAACTTGTACGTCGAGGACAAGTATGATCGTGCATCACCAGGTGGCGCCGGCGGTGTCAAAGCTATAACCAATTATGCACCCGTAAGTAGCACTTTTGAAGTTTCTCTATTCACTAAAGCCAGTGTGACTCAGTTTACTAATCGTCGAAGTAACTGTGCTTCATATAGGCCTTGAAACCTATGATGGCAGCAAAGAGCAGAGGATTCTCTGATGTTTTGTACCTTGATTCGGCTGAGAAGAAGAATATCGAGGAGGTGTCCTCCTGCAACATTTTCATGGTGAAGGTAATGATTCAGCTTTGGAATACAGGTCTTTGTAATTTCAGAATGTCTCTGCAACGACATATTTGAATAAGAACGTTGTTGGTATTTCATCAGGGTAACGTGGTTTCAACACCGGCGACGAGGGGGACTATTCTCCCGGGCATTACTCGTAAGAGCATCATCGATATTGCACGTGATCTTGGTTACAAGGTAAATTGGGTTTTCCTTTTCAAAACTCCATCTCATTCATGATAGATAGTAGGAAGGCTATAACTGGTTACAACAATGAGCTATCCTGTTGCCACACAGGGTAGATCAGATCGTAGGATACATGAACCAAGACGTAAAGCAGTCAACAGAGGAAACCAACCTAATAAACTTAGTTCAGTTGAACCAAGCTCGCCAATTTATGTCTTCTCATCACTCCTTCAAAAAATGGGTCCAGGTTGAGGAGCGCTCGATAGCTATCGATGAACTTTTGGAAGCGGATGAGGTTTTCTGTACAGGAACTGCTGTTGTCGTCGCATCTGTGGGCAGCATAACATACAAGGATAGAAGGTAGTTTAGGCGTCTGTTTCTTCATCACTTTTTGCCCTTTAACAATTCCCCTATGCACATTGGATTAGTCCTAACTTCTGTCGTGAAAATTTGCAGGGTCGATCATCGTGCGCGTATTGACTCCGTTTCTAAGAAATTGATGTCGACATTCTTAGGGATTCAAAGCGGTAGAATCGAAGACAGGAAAGGCTGGATGGTCGAGATCAATTGAGTTTTACTAATTATCTGATGGCTTCAATCACCTCATGTGTTTTAACTTTCTTTTAAGATCTGTAACTGTTTGTTATTGATGCGGCAAGTAGGAATGCATGAACTAACTCGTATAGTCGTGTTGCTTTCAATGGGGAGCCAACTGCTCGTCTTGTGGATCATCTTTCTAAACACTAGTGGTTGATTTTGATCAATCATGTCATTACTACCATCTTTTATCAAGATCCATAGCAAGTTTTGATTTATGCAGAGTTATTACATTGATCAATTTGATGTAACCAGCATATAAGTTACAATGTCGGAGTTGTTTGGTTTAGGGAATGTGTACATACATCGACATGTAACCAGCATAATTGGTCCCTCATGTGGGGACCACATCAATAAAACAAAAAATAAAAATAAGAGGGTAACAAGATTACAACATACAGTAGAGACCACTCACAAGAGGTATGCTGTAACCACGTCGGAGTCTCCTCCATGAACCTGTTTTGGTATTTGAGGGACGTGTTAACCGTTTCTTTATAATCCTTATGTTTTAGTAGACTGTATTGATGTCCCTAGGGCTAGTTATCAGTTTCAAAGGTGGTGAGCGCTTGATATTGTTTTTATGATAATTAACGTCCTGAAATTTTTGAACATATCAAAAATCCCTATCGATGGATAAAAAAAATCAATATCAAAAGATTGATACGAAATGAAACAAAATCTTTTGAAAATCGAATAAATCATGACGAAATGAAAAATGGTCAAAAACCCAAACTTTCCGTCCCCGCTCACCCCTAATAAACGAGCCAGGGCTTCGGACATGAGTTGTTTATTTTGAACAGAAAACACATTTCACGAGTGGAGCCCCGCCAGGAAAACGACGAGATCATCGGATGGATAACTACGATTTCAAAGTCTCAATCACTTCCAGCGAACCCACTCACTCACTCACTCTTTTGTCCGTTATACTATCCCTTTGCATGCTCATTATCACTTCATCGGATCAACACAAATCGACGTAGACCAAACAACGACGACGAAAACTACGACGTCGCCGCCGATGATGATTTGCCGTCGAAATCGGGTATTGTCAGCGTCGTCGTTGTTAGTGAAGGTTCGATACGAATCCGAACCTAAATCACATAGATTAGTGACTCATCGAGATTCGACTAAATCTTGTGGTATTCTAAACCCTAAAACCCTAAACCTAAACAAAAAATCGAATTAACTAATGATATATGGTGTAGGTTGGGGAGCGGCTTCGGTGCTTCGGATCTCATGTGGTCCAGGAATCGGGTGATGAGGCGCCTCGTGCTCACAAGAGGTAAGTCAGGAAGGGTGCTAAACAATTTTTTCCCAACAAGGTGGTTACGGGGTCGGGAAGAATTTCTTATGTCTTGTAGATAGTAGACCTTGTATTTGACGAGATTGTTTGACTATATTGAGGATGGGAGAAGTGAAATGTGGTCAGGATGAAAAATGTAAAAAGGTTTTGCTGGCTTGTGTGGGAAAAGCAGTCAACAGACGATATCAATGTAACACCGGACGTTAAACAATTGAAATTGTAATTGAGCATGACGTGTATGGTCATGTGCATTAGATCTTTGTGTTATTGTAATTACAGGAGCGGGGATCATATGTTCATCTGACTTGATGAATAAAGGGAAAGATTGTTGTATTTCCTGACTTTGCTGATAAGGGGTGCATCTTTGTGTGACTAGAGATCATGCTTGATTTCGATGTTAGAGGTGATTCTATTGATATTGTGATTCAT
>JAOVYX010015527.1:0-27561 GCA_035668315.1 Drosera spatulata | reverse complement strand
GCCCGAATCAAACAGAGTATAGATATTGTTCGAAAAGAGTTTGAGATTACCGGTCACGGTAGCTCCACTTTGTTGGGCCTTCTGAGGATTCATCATGAAAACTCGGTTGTTGGCTGGCTGTTGTTGGGACATTTCTGCCCTATTCATCTGTACCTGAGGGCGTGCAACAGCAATCGACCTCTCAGTGTAGTTCCCCCGGTTGTCATTTCTCTGGTTTCCAATCCTTTGATCATTATTTCTCTGACTGGGGTTTCTCTGATTATCATTAGTCCCTACTGATGTGACCGCGCTCCCCATAGTTGTGGCATGGATCGGTCCGATAGTCCTTTGCCATATGTCCTATCCTTCCGCACTGAAAGCATTTAATATTGGTAGTAGACCTACCCTGAGTGCCAGCTTTGGACTGTTGAAATCCGCCTGAACCTGCCTGTGAGCCTTGGGACTGTCTGCGTTGATTGCCAAACCTTCCACCCCTAGCTCGATTTCTTGGCGGCGAGTTATTGTAAGGACCCATTTGATGGTTCGAACTACTAGCGCCCCCATGCGATGGGCCGCCACCTGGTCGTCGATCATCCCTCTTCCTTTTCAAACGATCATCCTTGGCATTGAAGTATCGTTCACTACTGGCAGCGCAGTCATACAGGTCTTGATAGCAGGCGTGTTTCCGGCGTGTTATCTTGTCCCTGATCCTCTAATTAAGCCCTTTAGTGAATTACTTCTATTTTTCCCTGTCCAAATGGCAGTGTGGCGGTTGGAAACGCAGCAGGCTAGTGAACTCTGTTGCATATTCATAGACAGTCATGTCCCATTGTAGAAGCTTCTTAAACTCCTCTTCCTTCTGATCTCTCAAGGAGTCTAGGTGAAACCGACTCCTGATGAGCTCAGTGAACTGTAGCCAATTAAACCCTGGTGCCTTGGCACGTTCTTCCATTGTATGCCACCAGACATCAGCCTCTCCCTTTATATAATAGACAGTGCAGTGTATCTTTCACTGGTCAAGACACTACGTCAGATCAAACAACTTCTCCATTTCATGGATCCAATCCTGTAATAGTGCAGGATCGCCCGTGGTGAAGAATCGAGGAGGGTTGTAAGCCAGGATACGACGGGAATAGTGATCGCCGTTATGTGCTTCGGAGGGCTTACTCCTCCTCCTTTCTCTGATCAGTTCTCCCACTAATTGCTCAAGGGTGCTAGGAGCTGGTGGATCTTGCACAGTGTTACTATTAGTTGCCCCCTGTAGGGGTATGTTCAGGTTAGGAGATGACATGCTCCCAGCCTCCTGCGACTCATTCGCGGCCCTATCTTGGGACATGTTTACTGCTTCTTGCTACATGTCTGTATAACAATCGTTGACAATCATAACTATTAATAGGATAGAGTATGTGCATATCGAAACAAGAAGTTTGCATTCAGGGATTTCACTCCATTCTTCCACCGCAAAACACGCTTTTTTTTTTTTTCCAAGCTACACCAAAAAGGAGTGAAGGACTGTATTCAACCCCATACTTTAGAAAGTCCTTTCATCGAGTCTACTAGTAAAACTCAAAGCAACTCCTCATAGGTTATCTTATTCTAAGCCAGATGCTATAATAGTGTTCCATGAGCTGCTTATTTGCATATACAGATATAGGTATTTTACAATTATTAGAATATCCAGGAGTCGATCCTAGTCAGAGTCAATGTCAGACTCGGGAAGGTAATCCGAGTGGGGGTCATGGGCAGAGTCGAGGTCGGATCCGTATCTCCATCTACACCCGAGTCTTGATCTGGGATTGGGGCTGAGTCTGCATCTGAGTCTGAGTTCGACACTATAGGTACGAAGAGCTCAGCCATGACATCGGGAGTCACCTCTCGACTAATCGGAGGTTCAGCGTCTTGCCAATCCTCATTGTTGTCCCAACCCCAATCAAACTGGCCGTCAATCTCCCATTCTCCAAGTCCCTCCATAATAGGGACCTTCTCCTGGGGAACTTCCTCCTCAGGGTCATCCTCGGAAACCTCCTTCTCGGGTTTACCTCGGGGTCGTCCCCTAGAATTCCCTCTGGATCCTCCTCGGGATCCTTCTCTGGATCCTCCTCAGGATCCTCCTCTGGATCCTCCTCTTCGGGATCGACAAATGCTCCTGGCTCAACCTGTGCTTCTGGCTCTGGATCGCCCTGTGCCTTTGACTCTAGATCAGCCTATTCTTCTGGCGCTGGTTCTGTCACTGCTGCTACATCTCCTACTGCCCCCATCTCAGCCTCAGCTATTAGCATACGCTACGGCTCTGGCACTGTGACTGGTGTTGGTATGGGGTCTGCCACTATAGTGGGTACTGTCAAGGATGCTGTCGAGAGAGCTGTCGAGGGAGCTGTCGAGGGCCCAGCTGCTGAAGGGTCTGTCTGAATCACTGGAGGGGCGATCGACACCTCCATAAGGTCATCCCCTGGTACCATTCCGGGATCTACCAATCTCTTTCTCTTTAGAGCGTAACCCATGATAGGTCGAATCAGGTATAACTCCTCAGAATCCCTCGAACTCACGCCAAACGCGTAGACTTGACCTTGCTCTCTCTCCCCCTCCGTATTTGTGCCAGCAGGTGGAGGAAAGTTATCCCTATCTCTCCGCAGGATAGCTGCCAACATATGGAACGTCATGTGCCACTGGCCCTCCCAATGGTAAAGACTGTTTGGCTCGCCGTCTACCAGTAGGTGGGTGTAAGTAGCACGATATCGGGAATACCACTCAGTATCCGAAAGCCCCTGCAGTAGGACGCATGCCTGAAGTACGGGATGATGGAACATGGGATTATCCCCAATGGCCGTCAGGATGAGGTGGTGCTCTACGAAATGCAGTATTCGTAGCTACTCCATCCCCCCAAGCATAGGACGAATGCATGAAAGGATAGTCAGTACTGGTATACGACCATCAGCATCCATCTGGGTAACACAATGTAGATATAAGTACTTTCTCAATTTGACAGGATGAAGTTACCAAGACTCGCATCCTAATCCCACAAACAACATCTCCACACTCGATGCATATGTAATCCTATAAGTTTTGGCTTATTTATCTTTCGTGTTTTCTTAGCATCTAACCCAAAACCATAAAACCTTTGCTCTGATATCACCCTGTAACGCCCTCGAATTTCCGTGTTGGAATACACATGGGCGTTATGCCGTCACAGACCTAGTACGTGACAAGGTCAAACAAACTGAATGGGTTTTAGGGGTATAGAAGTCAAGGAAATCATAAACAGTAGCCACAGTCTTAGCTTACAACTTCGAATACCTGTTTTAATTATAACATTGGAGTAGAAGCTATACAGATCGATTATTACATTAAACAAAATAGATCCTCTGATCTGCTATAATATCCGAAGTACGTGAGATCATCTATATGAATGCAAGCTCACACTAAAAGCCTTCAGGTGCTGTTGGGGGCATACTTGCAATTGAAACACATAACCGTGAGCTAATGAAGCTCAGCAACCTCAGGTGTATGAATCCCAAGTACAGGAAACTTTCGCTAACAGCTATGACGACTGGCGAAAGTCCCTAAAACGTTTTTATATATATAGGAAAATATGGACGCCATATCAAACAACATCGCTTCTCATTGCTTTATATGGCTTCGTATCACTTTTAAGAGTCATTCCTTTCTTTTGCATTTATTTAGGGTTTATGACTCGACTCAAAAGCAGCAATTCCAAGGATATGACCGACTCGGAGTACAGAGACAAAGTCTCAATTGTCAATCGGGCTACCCAATAGATTCTGTTTTTGCATCTGCCTACTCTGTGCGTCGCCTTGCACCTCTGGTGCGCATTCATGAGGTATCATATGCCACCATTGAGATATTTGAGCCTCCCTGCGAAGAGTAGCCCGTGGCCCCGTCACAACGGCGTCGAAGCCGCTGCATACATGCAAAGAGGATGGGGGATGCCCCTCGCTTCCTAGCTAGTTCTCACCCGTGACAATGACTCAGATGGATAATACAGGATTGTAATGACTCAAACCCAAGGAACCAAGGCTATTCAAAGAAGCAACAAATGATCGCAATGGATCAAAGAAGGGACACCATGTTCGACCTTCTCAGTAATTCCAAGGAAAAGGACCAACGATCCAACGTATCCAAAAGGGACGTCAATGTCGACCTTATCAGTTCATGGATGCGATATTTCTTATTCAATCGCTTTTTCATTAGTTCACATTAGTTCACATAGTTCAGGGAAGCCGAAATGCGAAATTTTCTCCCGTCGCGTCCGCGACCCAGGATGGTCGCGGACGCGACGTATCTGCAGCCCAGACCTACAAAAACTCCCGTTCGATGCTCACGGATCCTTCAATTAACACCAAAACGCATACAATCCATTCCTCACGCGTTAAACACAGCAAAACCTATCCCAAAACACGCACGGATGCATAGGATGCTTGTGATCGAATAAAAGAGGCGTATTGGAAGAGTGAGGTTATCTCGATTAATGATGATCCTTGACACACATGATTACACGAACGAATCCGACGATGTCCCCTAGCCGAGCTGCTGGTGTTGATCCTTCCCTCGGCCTGCTACTGCCCTTTGTCTTGTGGCATCGATGATGATCGTGAAGATGGTGATGAAGGCGTGGTGATGTGATGAAAGCGATGATGATGATGTTGTTGATCGTGTTGGTGATGATGGTGGCGGCACTTGTGGCTGGTTGGTAGTGTTGGTGGCTGCTGCAACTGGAGGAAATGGTGGTGGTAGTGGTTGAAGTGGTGTGGAGTAGAGGAGAGAAGAATGAGTGCGGGAAGAAAGTGAGGGTGAATAGAGAGGTTTGGTCCATGTATGTTAATATCCCACGTTCCGTCCTACGATACGTCTCGTTCAATCCATTATTCATCCAATTTTATAATATTAATTCATCAATAATCTATTTGCATCGATAAATTTATCCCATATACGAATATGACCTCCCGAGTCATAATCCATTACTTATGGGATTAAAGTCGCTAGCCCATACGAGCAACGTTTATAACGTTATAACGTTGTAACGTTATTCGTTCGTAATGTTTATTGACGCATTCAACTAATCATCCCAAATATCCCATCGTCATATTTGATTTAATAATCAAAAATTTTTCTTGTATTTTAAATATATAACCCTTAAACGTAATTTATTTAAAAAAAATCATAACATTATATATTCGTTTTTAAATTTTCAAAATTCTCTGGTCTTACGACATCCATAGGGAATGCGCAACCTGCTAACCCGTATAGGGGCATGGTGGTAGATGCCTACGCTCCAATGCCGTCCCATGATGCTAAAAGGGAGTATAGTGAAGTTCCACCACCTGAAACTAGGGAGTTCTTTGAGATGCTAAGCAATGCGAAAAGACCCTTGTATGAAGGATGTCAATTAACATTGTTGTCAGTTGCCGATAGGGTTTTGAATTTAAAGTCAGAGTTCAATCTTCAAGTTAGAGCAGTGGACTCCATTGCCTCCTTAGTCAATGACATATGTCCACATGATAATGTAATGACCAGAACTTTGTATGGAACTAAGAAATTGCTATGTGGATTGGAAATACCACATAATAAAATTGATGTCTACCCCTGAGGATGTATGCTGTATTGGAAGGAGTCTTCATACCTAGATGAATGCTTAGTTTGTGGTAATGCTCGGTTCAAGCTTAGCCGTAGCGGGAAGGGGCGCATCTCTCTGAAGCAGTTGACCAATTTTCCACTGGCACCTCGTTTGCAGAGGTTGTATGCTTCCAAAAAGAATGCAAAGGCGATGACTCTGCATTCGGTGAACAAACGTGTAGACGGAGTTATGACACATCCTTCTGACTCTCCTGCTTGGAAGCTTTTTGACAATCGGTACCCTTCATTTGCTTGTGAGCCGCGGAATGTGAGGATGAGCCTCTGCACTAATAGGTTTGCACCGTTTGAGAAAAGCGGCTGCTCATACTCTTGTTGGCCTGTAGTCATCACCCCATACAACCTGCCTCCCTCAATGTGTATGAAGAGACCGTACATGCTCTTGTCTCTGCTGATACCCGGCCCAACATCGTCAAAGTCTAATTTTGACGTGTACATGCAACTTTTGATCGATGAAATGAAGACTCTCTGGGAGAGTGATGTCCCTACATATGATGTGTTCAGGAGGCAGTCCTTCGTCTTGAAAGCGACTGTTTTATGGACGGTGAGTGACTTCCCTGAATATGGGATGCTGTCTGGTTGGACCACTGCCGTGCCCATTTGCTTGCCCGTATTGTATGGAAAGAACGAAGTCATTTCATCAAAAGCACGGCAAGAAACAGAGTTCGTTCGATTGTCAGCTTTGTTTTCTGCCTTTTGACCATGCTTTTAGGGGGAAAAGGAGTGGACTCTTGATGAATAAACTAGAGACCGATCCCCCACCGCCTACAATGTCCGGGGACCAGATGTGGGACCGTGTACATCATATTCCGACAACTATTGAGCGGAATATGGGTGGATTGTCTAAGCATTTTAGTGGTTTTCATACGGATCATAACTGGAGCAAGCAAAGCATACTTTAGCAGCTACCGTATTGGAGTTCCCTCTTAGTAAGACATAATCTTGATGTCTTGCACATTGAGAAAAATGTGTTCGACAATTTGGCAAATACCGTCATAGATATGATCGATAAAGGTAAAGACAATGTGCCAGCTCGACGAAACTTGAAGTTGTATTGCAATCGCCAAGCTCTTCACCTGAAAGAGGAGAAATATGGATCTACCATTAAGCTAGTAATGCCGAAGGCTCAATATGCTCTAACAAAAGAGGAGAGGGAGGTTGTATGCTCCTGGATTAGACAATTAAGGTTCCCAGGTGGCTATGTTTCTAACTTGAGTAGATGTGTTCATCGGAATGACTCAACACTTGGAGGATTCAAAAGTCATGACTGTCATGTGTTCATGCAACGTTTAATACCTGTCGCATTCAAGGAATTGTTACCATAGAATGTTTGGAAAGCATTGACGGAGTTAAGTCAGTTTTTTCGTGACCTTTGTACCACCACGGTCACATTTCAGGACAAGGAACGGCTTGAACGTAACATTTCGGAGATATTGTGTAAGGTGGAGCGGGTTTTCCCACCTTCATTTTTGAATTCAATGGAGCATTTACCTATCCATTTGCCCTTTGAAGCGAAACTTTGTGGCTCCCCTCAATACAAATGGATGTTTTCTTTCGAACGGTGAGGATTATTGTGCTTGATGCACCCCTCAATTGAATTATACATAATTTATTACAGCCGAGTCTGAACATGGTCTTCTATCGATATTGTACAGGCACTTACGTGTCATGAAGCGGAAAGTCACGAATAAAGCACGTGTCGAGGGTTCGATTTGTCATGCATATTTGATAGAGGAGATGTCTGATTTTTGTGCCAATTATTTCCAAGATGATGTTGATGTGAGATCTCTTGATGCTCCAAGAAATTTCCGTAGAAGTGACCCCATTGTTGACGAAGACAATCTACCTGAAATTTTTAGGCACAATTCTGGTTGTCCTTCTACAGAATCTCGAGGATATTCGGCTTATCTTACTCATTTGGATCATAAAGTTGTCCATCGTTACATTTTGAGCAATTGTGGTCTTCTTCAGTAGTATGAGAGATAATAATGACTTTATCGGTGTAACATACTAAGTATAATGTTCTCCTGGTAGTCTAAGACCAAAATTCTTTTGTCAAGATTATTCGAGCAACATATAATACTGGCACGACATGCTAGATCAACGGGGGAAGTGTGGAGCACATTTCAAGATATGTTTCCAGAATGGTTTCGCAATCATGTACGGAACATTAGATTTGTTCGTATTCTAGTTGATATAATGACATTTCATCCACTTCACCCACTTATTTTTCGCTCTGGTAATTGTAGGTGTTGAGTAGCTCAATGAATGATGGTGTGATAAGAGCTCTTCCTTCTGGTCCATCCAAAAACACACTTACACGGGACCAATATTATGTGAATGGATTTAAATTTGAAGTGGAAAGCCGAGGAAAACACAAGTCGACCTACAACTATGGAGTGATGGTCTCATCACCAGATGGTGGAAAAGATTATTATGGAACACTTCAATAAATTATTGAGATCTATTACTACGGAGATGCAATGATTTATAAAGCTGTACTTTTCAAATGTCATTGGTTTGACAGCAATAATGGTTTGAATGTGCATCCTGTTTACAAGATTGTGGAGATCAATCATATAAAGAAGCATCGTGCTTATGATCCGTTTGTACTGGCTTATCAAGCTCAATAAGTCTGCTTCACACTGTCCCTAGTACGAAATGTAACAGAACTGATTGGTGGACGATTTTCAAAATAATGACGAGACACATAATTGATGAAGATTTAGACACACCTTTATTCCAAGAAGATATTGATCATAGGGAAGAAGCTCCATCACTGTCCGTGCCTGATGTTATTGAAACTGCACAATCTGATGAAGATTTAGATGATGACACCGGAGATGAAGAGGCAGATTTTTTTGGCTTGTAGGATAATAATGAAGTACTTGCAGACACCTGCACTGAAAGTGATGAAGACGACAATAACACCTTCATTCCATTCCTTAGTAGCGACACAAACCAAGGAATATCCGAAGATGACTCTGACAACTAAGTGGCCCTATATTGCTTCCTGCTTTTGTGTTTTTGAACTGATTAGCACATTAGGCTTATTGTCGTTCACTTGATGTATTATTCTGGTTGAGTTTCTAAGTGTGTTTCATAGTAGCGACACCTTTGAGTCGGGGATTTGACACTATTTGTATCGTTCCTATGTTCCCTTGGCAAGCCCTATATCACTGATGCTAAACAATTAGTTTTTCCTCAGCTGTGTACATTACTTGTCCTTACAATTTTTTTTATTTTATTTTTTGCTATTCTCACTGTTTTTCGTTACTACGGACTCTATTTGTATGCTTACACACATCTGCTTCGTAGCAATTACATATCGGTCCTAATCGACAAAAGTTTGGAACTGCCTCATTACCTGCTTGTTTAGTTACTCTTTCTGTTAATCGATATATGTATTGATCATTGTTAGATGTGATTGTGTATGTACAATTGTGTACGTAAGTTGTTGGTAGCATTTATTTTGCTAGCATCACTATTTTTCGTTAATACTGACGCTTTTGGTATTCTTGGACATGTCTGGTTCGTAGAATGAAAATATGTTGGTCTTAATCCCTTTAGTTTAGAATCGCCTCTGTGATTTTCGTGTAGTTTTTGTTTTTGTTAATCGATATACGTATTGATCACTGCTAAGACATGTTTTGGAAAAACTGTGTACTTTCCTTGTTGGGCCCACATGTTTTGGTAGAACTGTGTACTTTACTTGTTGGGCACATAACTCTATTGCGATTATCCATGTTTTCCATCAATATAGACTCTGTTTTTTTTTTTTTTTTGCTTACACATCTCTGGTTCGTAACTATTATATGTTGGTACTAATCTACTCATTTGGAACAGCCTCTGTTTTTTTTTGTTTAGTAATGGCTTCTGTTAATCGATATATGTATTGATCAATGCTTTTTTGCCGTTATTTTTGTAGATGTCAAGACAAGATAAAGTCAAAGTTTTCCGAAGACGTGCGCTTAGTCATTAGGAGTCTGCATCATCAAGCCAACTCCAAGAGCCACCAACTTTGTCCTTGCCTGCTGGTACAGCGAATGTAGTGGACAATCAAGTACCGTCAAACCCGCATAGTTCCAATGGGGTGTCAGACCAACCCCCTGAATCTTCCGCCTCTTCATCGATCATAACCGATGAAATAAGGAATCCACTGGCACAATTCAAACTGGATCCCAATGGGTTATGGTAAGTTAGTGAAACTCCTCTGTTATGTTATGGTTGTTTGGTTTGGGTCACAACATGATCGCAGCTGAGTAATGTGAGGATTTTCGATACAATATGGTTAAATTTGGGGTGTTCAGTGCTCTTTTTTGTTTGGGAAGGGCAAGACCTACATTGTTTGGTTGTTTGCATGATGGGTTGTTCAGTGCTAGTTATAGTAAACACTATTTGGTAGTTTGTCTGTACAGCATGTTTAGTGCTTATCATGTTCAGTACTATGAGTTCATACGTTTGGAATATGATCCTAATCAACTTTGTTTGGTTTGGTGTAGAACATGAACGTTGCTGAGCTACAGCTACTTTACGTTGTCCACCATGCTTAGTCTCAGTTTTTTGTTTATATTTTTCCTGAAATATATCTTCGTCACCATCAAATCTTTGATGTTCAGGTTCACCAACTATAAGGTTGCATCCGTAGTGACAGATGCGATAAGAAGCTATTACAACGGTCTATATACATGTTGGACACGTCTACCCACACCTGATCGACAGATGATTTGGGAGCATTTCAGGATAAGAATTCTGAAAAATATATGCACATTTAGGTCGTCGTGGAATGGTTTTGACTATAAGTTGGAAAACTAGCTGCTTTCATCGTGTTCCAGATTTATGTGAACATTCTATAAAGTTTTCAATTCCATTCCTTAGGTTTTTTTCCACCACTTGTTATCCTCATACTACTCGTACATTCATCGGATGCATTTAGCATCGCACACGTTAAGTATGTTGTAGAGTTGAAAGTTTCATAGTGCTTGATTTGAATCCTAAACATTTGAATAATGCCTCCTTTCTTTGCAAGCAAAATTCAAATGGGATCCAGAGAATGCACAAGCTGTCATTATCGAGTTCAAGCGTAACTGCATGAATCGTTTAACGGACATTGCAAACAAGGCAGCAAAGCGTCCAGCGGATCATTTGCTCAATTGGTTATTGCCTTAAGGTACATTATGCTTTTCCTGAAGCCTATTCGTATCCCAATTTTGAGAAAAGATCAATTGCCTGTAAAGCAAACAGAAGAAAGCTGGGAGACGGAGTCGGAACTCATTATCAAGGTTTAATGTCTACTGCAGAGCTAGTGAAAAAAATGGTAAGTTATTATCGCAACTTTTTTTTTCTTTTTTTTTTCTTTTTTTTTTTTTTTGCATAATGCTTCTGTTACATATTGCCTAGGCACATCATTGTTGATAATGTGTTGAACGGAATACTATCAGGTTGAGTTCACAAGTCTATATATCTTATTTCCAAGAAGCCCTAGGCATAGTGTTTGGAGCAAAAATCACCCTCAACCAAATAACTAAACTACTTTAAGACAAAAAACAAAATCTTAAAGTACCTTAAACAGAAATTCTTCTATTAATCAATATTCTTTTGTTAGAATCTACTTACATGGTCATTCATTTATGTTTTTTATTTAGACGAAAGAGTTGGGTCGTGTTCCCACCTTATCAGAGGTCTATTTACTATCTAGATCAAAGAAACGATCGAAGGATTCAGGTTCGTCTTGTTTATCGATGATCAGTGTTCTCAAGCATGGGTATATTCTCGTCACAATGTCTTAATGTTTCACGAGATGTGATTGTTTTCCTCCGTTTTAGATGTTTTTTTGGCCACGTTTATCACCTACTTCAAAACAATGGTTCCGGGAAGAAATAAACTGATTTTTGATTATTGTATGTCGTGGTTATTTTTAGATTGCATTCGTACATGATGCTCGCAGATTAAGTCATGTAGTCTATGAATTGTGGCCTACCTTATTGTTTCCCGTTGTCGTATGTTCTAGCTGAACGCATTGTTTTTTGCATTTATTTTGATGGTTTCCAACTCTAATCCTTTGTGATCATGACGTGAGGTGTTTTATGAACGATGCCGACATAATCCGGTGGTACAGTCGATTGTAAAGACTAGTGATTTACATTTTCATCAAAGTTGCATTCTTATGTTACCGTCATTCGACACAAATTACTTGCTCTTTTTCATAACATACTGCTGTAACATTGATGCGTACATTGTTTTCAAAATTATAGGACAAGTTCTAAGAGTTGAAAACATTGCAAGACGAGGCTAAGAGATCACAAAACAGTGAGCGTAGTCCCCCCTCGGAGTCGGAGTTGTTCCTCGAAGCTACCGGGGGTTTTTTGCCTAGTGGGACTGTGTTGGGATTTGGTTTTGCAACCCAACTATTTTATGAGAAACCAACCAGAGGCAGAACCAACTCCGTATCCACTATACAGTCCAAAGCTGTCACAGATTTTAAAGAGCAAATAGAGATACAAGCACGATTATTAGAGGAAGCAAACAGAAGGGTGGAAGCAGATCGAGTTGCACATGCAAAGGAGTTAGAGGAGACAAAGAAACAAATGGAAGAAAAACTTGAAGGAAACATGAGGGAGATGGATGAATTGAAAAGAATGGTACGGGAAATAATGGTAAACTTAACTCCTGGTATGAGTTGTAATCCATTTAGCGGGTCAGAGATGCAGCCTCCTTTACAACAATAGGCCTCGTCGTTGATCTCGTCTTTGTTGAAACGATGTATTATCCTCTGTTGAATGTTTTTTAACCTATGGAACGTCGTAACTTAGTTATGGTTTGGATTTGGGACATTACAAGTGTTTGTATGCTTGGATATTAGACTTTTCAATGGAATTGTGTTATATTTCGAAATTTGTATTATGCTGTCAGGATGTTTCACGGCATGTGAGTCGAATTTGTGGTAATTGTTTGTAACAGTGGGGTAAGTATTCTAGAAAGCAGATTATTTGTTGATTTGAAAAAAATAAATGACGACTATAAACAGGTTTAGTCGCCAAATTTTGAAAGTAGTCGCCAAAAATAGAGACCAAATTAAAAACTTAGTCGCGAAATTGATGATCAATTTATCAGTTTAGTCGTAAAAATGACGACTAAATAATCAATAGTCGCAAAACTCAAAGCATTTTTTCATCACAAATTCGCGACTAACATGAATACTTAGTCGCTAGATTGGGCGACTAAAGTTCTTTTTAGTCGCGAATGTAGCGACTAAAATCCGAGTTAGTCACCAAATATTTTGTGACTAAATTGAAAATTTAGTCGCTAATTTTGAGACTAAATTTATAAAATGATCGTCAATCTCAATTAGTGAGAAAGCATTTTGCGAGGACGGTTTTTAATCGTTGTTTAGTCGTCCGTGCCCTTTTGCGACCAATTTGGCTTGTTTAGCGACTAAAATATTCAGTCGCCTGAACTGATTTTTTCTTCTTTTTTTTTCTTTTTTGTAGTCGAAAATCTCAGTTTTCTTCTTCAGGTAGGAATAGACACTTTTGGAAAAGCTAACTGTTGAATATGATTTATAGATCTGATCATGAGATCATCATGATTCAATCAAAATCTTATGTTCAGTAAGGTATCATACACTACTGATCAAGAAGCAACCATTTGAAAGGCCTAACAATACATCAGTAGTCTAGCCCTCTAGGGAAGCAATCACCACCGAGTGGATAGTGGTGTGTTCCTTTTCCATTTGATTCCACTGTTCACATCAATACTACAACAAACATCACCAATAATTTTTATCTAATGAAAAAGGTATCGATCCTTTTTTATTTTTATTTTTTTAGTAGAAGTATCTATCGCTTATTTAAGTTTACCTCATTACCTGTTGAGCAGCTTATTTCAATATTATAAATATGATTTAAATAGTCCACTCTAATTATTGTAATAAATTATACTTGCGCTAGATTATATTTCAATTCAAATCATGTCAAATAAAAACGACGCTAACTTTTATTTTGTGAAATGAAAGGATGATCATGTCCACACCATTGTACGATACAACATTCGCGAAAAGCACTACACGACTTTTACAATGGGAAGCATGTACATATTGAGAAACGTCAAGGTAGTCAAGGCTTTAGAAAAATACATGCTAATACAACGATCAATGATGCTTGCATTCACGTACAAAACGAAAATCGAAAACATACCAGACGTACCAATATTCCCGAGATACAAGTTCGACTTTCTTGACTACAATAAGATTGTTCTAAATGTTGATGAAGACAAATGGAGCTTTGTCTTTGGCATCTCATTAAAAAGTTATTTTATTTCAGGACATCTTATTAAAAAGTTAACATTTCTCCAGTGTCAAAACATATAACAATATTTAAATGTCTAAAAACTAACTGCAACATTTTGAATGCATATGTCATTGGATCAATCATGAAGATCAGACCCGTTACAATGATAGCTAAAGAACTCAGAAAATTAGAAGCAACAATTATCAATTACAGGTACAATTATATCCCATATGTTTTATCGCTACAGAATAAAGTTTTTTTGTCACGAAAATGAAGAAGCCATGGTCACAATGTGGCAAGCAAAGGCGGATGAACTAACCGAACTAATGGAAAAACACTATGGCGAGCAAGTTGTACTCGCCATCACTGGTTGTAACGGTAAGAAATTCAGAGGTACGAACCAATTCATGTATGTTTCATACAAATACAAAGATGCGATACTGACACAATTCATTGCAAAACGAAATTACCTGAACACAACGCAAACGACGATGTTCTTTGTCAATCCTGAAATTGAGGAAACCCAAGTACTGAAAACGTTGGTCAAACTAGACGCAGGAAATATAGTTTTATTGCAAAAGGAAGAACTTCAGAATGAAGAAACAATGGAACAACTCAAAGCGAAAAACAGAAAATCTATTTACGAGATTGTCGAGTATAAACTTACAACAGAGGTAAGAAATAAAACGATTGCAATTTGATATATTATAGTTTCGACATCTTATAATTTATATCATGTCTATCTTTTAATGCTAATACCATGTCTCTTCATATGTACAAATCTATTAGAATTTACATCTTTTGTATTAATATGTTGATTTCAAATTAATATCTAATGAACTGATTAATCGTACTTCAATGCAGCAAAAACAGTATTTCTGTACGTGCGATGCTATAATCGAAAAGTTAGGCATCCCAACAACTCAACTAATAGCAGACAATAAAGAGGTACGCAAATATTATATGCTCAAAGTAATTAAACATAAAAAACATAAAGCGAGAAAAACAATTAACATGAAAATGTCAATTGTGCAACAGTTACTAGGTATTTCAAAAAGTCCGACATTGCTACAAAAGGTTGGACAGAGACGAATTCTCCAAATCAAGATTGCACACTACAGTACGACAATACCATGTGAGGAGTACACTGTCAGTAGAATGTATGACATCAAAGAAAAAAGCACGGAACCAGCGGGATGCATCAAAGCAAAATTAGAAGAAACACAAGACAAACAAGATGAAAATGAAAAAGAAGATATCGATAGCATAACAGAACAGTTACAGACAGAATTCGACATCACTCAAATCGTATTCTACCGCAAGACAAAACATGCCAACGAAAAAAAAGAACAACAAGGGTTGAAAAAACAAGCACGAGGCCAATGCAAAAGAAATGATACAGAATAAAGAAGGGACAATCGTCGGCGAAACGAAACACTAGTTTGTTTGATTATTTAGGATAATTAGACAAATATTCTTTTAGGTAGAAAATCATAGAGATATTTTTATGTTCTTTGGATTATATGTTTCATTACCTCTAACAATAAATTAGATTAATAACGTTTTACTTCAAATATGACATCTTATGATTGTCAAAAAAATAAAACATTAAAAATTAGGAAAAGGTATTGTGAATTAAAAATAAAAACATATATTGAATAATTTCATTAATTCTTAACTATAATTAATCTCATAATGATACAAAAAAAAAAAAAAAAAACTCCACGCAGGGCAGTAAACTAGTTTTTAATAATATAGGAAATCTGTGTAGGAAAGCTCTTGCGTACATGAGAGTAAAAGTGATTCCCTATGCTATGAAATGACACTGTAGCATTACAGAATAGGGTTAGGAAAACTATTGCGAACGGTCTTAGAGAAGACGAAGAATATGACTCGAAAAGTTAGATCACTCCAACACAATATTCGATTATTGCTAAGATTTGAATAATTAATATATACAGAAAATGACCGTTTCATAGAACTTTTCAACAATAATGATGAAAAGATACACACGGATTTAGAATTTCAAAAACATACAAATTTTGGAAACTTCCCTTACCTGCAAGAGGAAACCATAACCGAACATCTTTGTTTCCTCCTTTGAATTTATAACATTCTGCGAATTGAATCTCATCATCTACCTTATCGATTCTCTTCATCGTCCTTATTGAAACTTTGATCAACATCAAAACAATCAGGCAGGACGCATTGTTGAACATTGGCATCATCTTCGATCTTGTTTTTGATGGAAAACAAAGCACTTTTGATTTATAGGTTTGGTGTGATTTCACGCTCTTGTGTATGTCATTCAGATTTCGGATTTAAACAGTTTGTTAATAAGATACGAGATCGTTTTCAAATCACATCCGATCATGAATTGAATTTGTATTATTCGATCCAGAATCATAATCGATGTTTGTTGAGAGATCAGGAGCACTTCACCACGCTGTTTTGAGGTGTCAAAATGCCTTGATTTAGGCTCAATTAATGTTAATATAGAATATAGTAGCAATCTATGAGAGGCTGGGGATTGTAATATCTTTTCTGATCGTGTAAGTCAAACAGAGTGCCTTTTGTATGAAACAGAACGCCACTATAATTCATGTCCCTCGTTGAATCAAACAGAGCATCGGTTATCAGAAATAGAGAGCCTTCTTCATCCTGCTTTGAATGAATTATCCACCATTCAAAAAGTAGTTGATCAGGAAGTATTTAATGATGATTTTCCTTGTAATGTTGTCCATGAATCATTACTTCAATTGAAAAGCGGTTCGTCGATCAAAACAAAGCGCCTTTGTTTTCATAACAAAGCGCAGGTTACCTATCATTTTCATTTCCAATATGATAATCAAAACAGAGTGCCTTTGGTTTAAGACAACAGAGCGCCTAAGGATTTCGCTAACACAGCGCCTTCTATTTACTAAAACAAAGTGCCTTTCTTTATTAAAACAGAGTGTCCGCACTAGTAATATCAGAAAATATGGTCATACAATCCACTGATCGTGGGCTTTCAAAATACAATAGAAAACATCGAAAAACCTAAAATCAATTTATGAATTAAGGTTTCACACTAAATTAAGCCTAAATTACAAATCCCAAGGAAATTTTCATCCTTGTATTGCATGCACACACAATCAGTTATCAATTTGACAAATCATGACCTATTTGAATTTAAATTTCGATCGATAATTCGTCTTCTAACCTATTGAATTGTTCAACTCATTGCGACGAATAGAGTTTGTATGAAATCAGTGCGACTTACCTAAATTCAAGGCGCCTTTGATTGTAGAACTCGATTTCCTCACGAATTCGCCCACAACCTACGTCTTCTTCGTTCCTTGAGTGGATCGAATTGGGAGAAGTTGGGTTTTTTGTGGTTCGGTCGAAAGGAATTAAAACGACGGAGTTTTTTTTTATGAATGAGTGATGCGCGGTTATTGGTTATGACTTTGTATATTTATAGAATTTTGATTCAGTGTGTATCCTTTTTGTATTTTTTTCAAGTTTTTTTATGTTTAAGTAATTCACCATAATATTTTAAACACACTTGATTTAATTATCTTGTTGAGTTTAATCTGCACCAAATCAACAAATGATCATTTTTCATTTAACAAAAACATTCATATCATCTCTTTTACTCATAGTTATTGAGAATATAACTCGTTGGGTAGTGTCTCTACTTGAATGAGAGAATATAACTTATAAAAGCAGGCAACAGTTCCAAATTTTGATTATATTCAACACTATCGTTTGATCGTTACAATACCAATATTTCATTACAATTTTATGTAAAGAAAAAAAAAACAGAAATTTATCATAACACATCTAATTAGATGTGTCTAATATAAATTAATGATTGAGATTAAAACATGATGATAGATGTGTAAGGGGATATGATCGTCACTTTATGATAGTGGGTCTATTAATTATTGAGCTCCCTTCTAAAGATGTATTTTCTCTTCATGTTTTAATTTGAACCATTAGATTTACGTAGACACATCTAATATTTTATTGTAAGAAGAAATTTTATGCAATAAAATCTTAGAGCAACCACATTATTTTTGCCCTCAACCTCTTGCAATACTCTTGTAGGACTGCAAATGAGTCGAGGCGAGCTGAGTCAGACATGGGTTGGGTTCGCCTCGTTTAAGTAAATAGTAGGCTCAAGTTTGATTCGAGCTTATTCGAGCTGAGACTACCAGACTTCTTTCATAAGTACTAAGGCTAGGATTCAACTTGGCTCAGGTCATTTATTCACTCAGTCTAATCGAGCAGAGTCGAGCTCGAATCGAGTCGAGCCTTTTATGAACAAATTATAATATCGTTGAAGTTTAAGCAAAAAAAAATTATCAAAATCACAACTTCAAAATTTTATGGAAAATAACTTGTTATACCAAATATTAATAATAATGTGTATATAGTTTGAAAATTAAATATTTTGCACATATATAAACTCGAGCCGTATATAAATTTTTAATCGAGCCAGCTCATGAGCTTATAAATGAGCCTATCAAATAGAGTTATGCGTAACTCAAACTTGATTTTTTTTTTAATTTCACGAGCCTAAAATTAAGCTCAAGCTTGAGTCACGAACTTAATAAACGATACTCGAGTCGAGCTTTTATCGAGTCGAGCCAAACAGGTTATCGAACCGGTTTCGCTCATTTGCAGCCCTAACTGCTGTAATAGAGTGTGTGAGTCAAAAATCTATTTAAATATATAAAGCTACATTCATGTTTCTTGGTATCAAAGTTTGTTTTTTTTTAATACTAAATTTGATTGGTCAGGCATTAAATACTTTCTCATTTATGATTACAAATTATATATATTTAAAATAAATTGACATTTCATTTTTCATAAAATCCAATTTGTTTTAAATGTGTAAAAAAGTAAAAATATAAAATATAAATAAATAATGATGCTCTTTTTGATTTTAGTTATTATCACAAATGATCAAACAAAATATTTACATGATTAGAATACAAACTCAAAATCAAAATTAGATAATGTATTCCTTATAAGTATGAATATCATATTCTTTTTTGTTTTATTAGGAATCAATACAAAATTTAATACTCTCCTTCAATAATCTTAATTAATATGCATATTAAATTCATAAAATACTAATAATCATATATATTATGTTCAATAATATATTGCTCAAAGTTAAACTTAACAACAAAATTTATAAATTATTAATTAAAATTTTTTACACATAGTAATTACTTAAAAGTATAGAATAATAATAAAAATCTATTTATATATGAAAATCACATTTAGCACTTGTTTGTCCCAATGGTACAAACAAAACCTATCAAATTTCAAAACTCTCAATCTCAAATTTCACTATACCAGTTTTTGTTAGAGGCCTCTCAACCTTAAAACATCATTATTCACTCAATATTCTAAAATTAGAATGCTATGAAAACTATATTTAATTTTTTTGAGTTTTGAGAGGGAGGGCATCGTGGTTGCTCATATACAATTCAAAGGTCTAAACATCAATTTTCGTCGTAACATAACAAGATACTCCCTTCCGTTTTAATTAAAACGTATTTGATTTTAAACGTATGTCGATGTAAAGTTTGACATACGTGTAACGACGTTCAAACGTTATTTTTTATAAATATATCGTGAAATATCAATGATTGTGTAAGTTACGTACTTCAACCTAATACATGTTGCGAGACGATCAAATATGATTTGATAGGAAAACAAAACATATATTCATAAGTATAATATATATATACATATATCTTATAATTAATTTAGATAAAAAAAACAGTAAATCTCATCTGACCAAACTCCACTGCACTCAATCTCCACCCACCAACTTCAAAAAGTCAGCAATCCAAGAAAAAGAAAAAAAAAGAAAGGAAACCAAGTCACTCTCAACAAATTGGCCATTATGTGTACTTTTCCCCCTCACCTAGTCCCTCGCCCAATTGGTTCTCCCCACAGCACTACCAATACCATAACCAAAATCACTTTCAATTCCCATCTGTCTCACTCCCCAAAATATCATTCTCCTCATCTCGCCATGGCCGTGAACAGTCTTTCTAGGGTTCTTCCCCCGTTGGAGCCCAGCTCCGATCCATCCCACCACTCCTCAATCCCGCGAATCCCTTCCCCGACCCGCCGCGTCACCACTCATCCATTCCTCTCCGGTGGTTCGATCTCGTCTCTCATTCCCCGATTCCCGCCGAATTTCGTCCGGCAGCTGAGCACCAAGGCAAGGCGGAACTGCAGCAACATCGGCGTCGCCCGGATCGTGGCGGCATCGTGGTCTGATGATGACGAAGGGACGTGTAAGGGCCGGGGCAGCAGGATGGGTGGTGCTGCTGGTGCGGTGGGGGGTGTCTTGGAGCCGGTGAGTGAGATCGGCGATGATGAGAAGACGGGGGGTGGGGTTGAGGGGGGGAATGGAGCTGTGAAGGTGGGGAATGAGGAGGAGGAGGGCTTGGGGTTTTTGAAGGGGGATGGGAGCATTGCTATTCATGGTGGTATGCGTTTGTATCTGAGTTTTGTTGTCTGAGTTTTCTTGATGGGTCTTAGGTTCTATGATTAGATGATGATGCCTTGGATTGATGATGCCTTGGATTGATGATAATGACCATAAGTAATTTACGGATTCCGAAGGACAGAGTATCTACCTTCTATGCTTCTGATGAGTGTCTCATTCGTGTCGGTAGCAGCTAGTCTGACCTTGGGTCTTATAGGCAGTGCTTGGATGGAGGTGATTGACTGTCCCCTTTCCCATTGCGACAAGCTTCTCCCCCGCCCATCTATTTCGGAAGAAGAAATGAATGTAAAATTGATATGATTGGCAAGTGGATCGTTTCGAAGTTCAAGGAATCATTCATGGTAATTCGTGGATATCAATTTATCTGCATTTAATTTTGTTCATTTGTTGTATAAGTTTTTAGAGGGTTGTGATTTTCTGAACATTGGTGATGAAGGATTATTGTGTTACATCCGGATTGTTGTTTGGTAATGATGATGAGGAAATATGTGGGGCATTTGAATATGTTTGATCGAAGGATGTGGGAGAATGTTTTGGAGGGTATGGAATGAATGAAAAGGTGACTAATTTGTTAAGTGGATTGTATTTACCTTGATGTTTGTGTTATTTAAGGTAGTATGTGTATCTGCATTTTGTTGTATTGAGGTTTTTTTTCTGCTTTGTTTGAGGGTTATCATTATACGATTGATAGTTCATTGCCTGGATGGTGGATGACGACATTTGAATGCTGCAGATCAAAACGGGGTTTAGAGTATTTTAGAGAGAAGAAATTGGAGGGGGAAATGATTGGTTTGCTAATTGGATCGTGTTTTATCCAAGTGTAGTGTTTTTACTTGTGGGGTTTTACACTAGAGTAGAAGGGGAGTATGAAAACTGATATCTCTGCAGTCATGAGGTGGATTTTTTTTTGCATAATTCCACCATTGTAAATTCTAGTCTTGTAAACGGAAATGGCCCTTTTTATCTTCTTTTGCTAAAATTTATTAGGAAGCTTAGCTTAACTACCTATGCTCAGAAATTATGTATGAGGATGACTCAGATGAAAGATGTATATGTGTAAGGTAAGGTGGAATGAACTGATTGTAAGGCTTAAGCTAGATATAGTGATTTAGCATTTACTTGGTGTTGGATGCTTCTTGGTGATGTATACACAATATCTTTTGCCTTTTCCTCAGGTGAAAGAGTAGGTCGTGCCTTGATTACTGATGCAATAACTACTCCTATTGTTAACACTTCTGCTTATTTCTTCAAGAAGAGTGATGATCTCATTGAGTTCAAGGTAATAACTTTAGGTTTTTATGAGCCACCAATTTGATTGCCTCATATCACTATTATGTATCATGCTAATATGAGTAGCATAACGAGTCCTTCGTCCTTCACCGATAGCATTTGTGATTAATTATCACCTATGCTGCTATTAGTTGACTAGAAAATAGAAACTAGAATGTTTAACCGAGATCTAGATTTCTGTTTTGTTATTGTTTACTTGTTTTTAATTTCGATAAGTTCTCAGTATCTGTGTTGTTTCTTCAAATCATCTCAATAGTAGTCGACTGTTTTTAGGAGAAGCGCCTGCAAAGTTATGAATATGCACGTTATGGGAATTACTCTACATCTCCTTTAGAACAGAAGATTAGGTACTATCAAATCTCCTTCCGCTATTTGTTGCTATTCGAGTTTTTCCAATATTTATTTGCTATTCACATTTTTCAGCTTAATGGAGGGCACCGAATCAACTCTATTTGTGGCTTCTGGAATGTATGCTAGTATCGTTATGTTCCTAGCTTTGGTTCCACCTGGTAGCCATATTATCACAACCACGGATTGCCACAGGAAAACCACAATGTTCATTGAAAATTTTCTTCTGCCTCGCATGGAGATCAAGGTAGTGTCCCATCTCATGCTATAGACCTTTGACAAACATATTTGGTTCTGTTGTCAGCAATGTGCTCTTCAAACTATCAATGAGAAGCAATTTGTCCCTTTAGGATCAGTGAGCTCAATTCGTCATTCGTCATCTACTTTTCCATTCATTTCGTCTTCTTTTTGGGAAACCTTTTAGATAGTCATTACCAAGAAGAGTCGTGTCAGTGGGAAGCAACTCTTCTCCTAACTATGTGGTAAAGGGTTCACAATGCTCGTACTTCGATGGGACTAACTAGGTTGTTGACTTGCCTTCCTTTTGGATAGGCATTGTTTCTCTTGGAGTTTTAGAATTTTTCTAATATTACACATGATTAAAATAGAAGAAAATCATTTCCAGGTTGGCACACGAAGAATTATTCTTTCAATAATTTAGCAATTAGAGTAGCTGTTTGGAAGAGCTAGAGATAAGAAAATTTGTTGACATCTTAGTATGCAGTTAGGAAATTGTGATATTGTTTGGTTTAAATAATAATAGTAATAATAATTTGGGACTCTTCGTGCATGCCCAATTGTATCTTTGAAACCAAGTAGTTGATCTTGGAACTGCCACCATGTTTTGGCACTCAAAACCTCTTAAGCAATGGACAAAGACGTAATTTCATCTTGTAGGTAGTTTCCCATCCAATTAAGAATTTTTGAATCACAATTCATCTTGTGAAAAATTCTTAAGTTCCTGCCCTTTTGGTTGTGTGGCACTACATTCTTTTACTGTTTTGCAGCATCTATGTATATTTACTGTAAACTAAGTGCATGGTGCTATGGTTCTTATTTATCTTATGCATCACAACATTATTATGGGTTGTGTGTTAGGTAGGCGACAACCAATATGTAAAAAGTCCCGTTGGATCTCTCAACATTGAGAGAAACCTTGAAGTATGATATGGCCTGTTATAATCTTACAGAAGATGATGTACATGACAGATTGGAATAACGTCGTCGTATTCATGTAGTCGATCCCACTTGATGGGATAAAGGTTTGATTTGTTGTTATCACAACATTATTATCGAGGCTGGAGCTAGCTCTTAAGACTAGCTCAAAAAGGGGTGAGTGAGTCTTGGGGTAGAATTATAGGTGAATTGTGAGCAGTAGGCGCCAGCTGTAGAGGTAAGAAAGGAATATGCAATGGTATTGGGAGGGGTGGTGGAGGATTTTTGCATTCGTAATTAGCATACTCCAAAATGTAATAGCCTGGAATATATATTCATGGGAGAAGCATAATATATTTGTGAAATAAACAGTCAGCTCCTCGTGACCTATGCAGTAGTGGTTACAGTATTCAGCACAGAGGGAGTAAGTGTGTTATGGATGCATTCATTGGGCAATATGCTTGTGAGGCGCGTTAATTAGGAAACTTTTATTTATCTTTATTTTACAGAGGATTTTTTATTTAGCATCTTATTTAGCTTATTATTATTTCATATTCTCTAGTCGTGATAATCCGGTCTTTTATATTGTCTAGGGTTTTTAAGAGAACCTTTTTCCATGATATAAAGCAAGAAATTACAATCAAAATACAAGAGTTAGAACCCCTCTTGTACCAAACAGGTTCTAGGTGGTGACTTCAAAGTTCATAGTAGGTTCGTCGAGAAACAATGACAAGAGCAAACAAATGCTCTTGAACTCAGATTTCTCGGTGAATCATCCGGTGACTCGATCCCAAACCCTAGCTCATTACAAAGTGGTTGATGTTTTAGAGGAAAGGCATCTGATTCAGTGATTACTCTAGTATTGAGAACTTGTAATTTGTACAGGCCTGTGTGTTGGCCTACAAAATACGTGAAATCTGGAATGAATTCTGCCTGCTTGGTTAGTAAGTCACTAACAAGAAGAGTTGACTTATGCCCATCACTAGTGGATGGACCCAAATAATTGAACTCAGGCGTGATTTCAGTCCTGTTCAATTAGTCCAATTGAAAATATCAACTCTTTCTGAAAGTTCTTGCTGCTTGGGTAAAATATAATAAATGTTGTACATGATGATATGCTTTAAGAAAATAGTTGGGAGGCATTCGTGTCAGATCTTTGCTTCTCTGCTTGACTTGTGTGTCCATTTTTAATTTTACTGAACTTCTACTATGATGATGATGATAAATGATGTTCTTAACTATGCAACTATTCCTTTCTGTCAGGCTACAGTCATTGATCCTGCAGATATTGAAGGACTTAAATCTGGCTTGGCTGAGAACAATGTGAGTACTTGATGCTGCTGAAAGATATCTCACATCTGAAAATGTTTAATCGTATGGGCCAGACTAGTAACCATTAATTATAAACTGAGTTAATTTAGGGAATCGATAAATCCAAGGCAAGATTTGATAACGAGAAGGTCACTCTCTCACGATATTTTGCGTTGTAAAAATTATTGTGTCCTGTTGTTAGCTTCAATTTGTAACACTTTTCTTTGCAGGTTACACTTTTCTTCACAGAGTCTCCAACCAATCCATTTCTTAGATGTGTTGACATTCAGCTGGTGTCAAAGCTTTGTCATGAGAAAGGAGCACTGGTCTGTATAGATGGAACACTTGCTACACCTCTGAACCAGAAAGCTTATGCATTAGGGGCCGATCTTGTTCTTCACTCTGCAACAAAATACATATCTGGCCATAATGATGTATGCCATCTTGCTATGCTGAATATTTTAGTTGCTCCAAAATAGCATCTTGAGATTGCCTTTTTGCTGCCTCAAGCTAGCAACACTTGTTTGTAATTTCAGGTCCTTGGAGGATGCATCAGTGGTAGTGAAGCTTTGGTGTCTAAAATTCGTAACATGCATCATGTTTTTGGCGGAACTCTTAACCCTGTAAGTCACATTTATAATATGTCTGGGACCAGGGCAGAGCCTTAGCAGCCCTTAGTTTAGGCACCGTCTAGGGTGGTGTATAAGATATGTGCAGGCAGCTCAAATGTGCCTCGCCTTGTCTCATCCACTTTCCTTAACAATTCTCATTCTTGTCCTCTTTGTGTTCTCTTTTTTTCTTGTTTTATTTTATCAGCGAAAAATCTTCTTCTAGTTTTCTTCTTCTACTACTACTTATAATGCCCTGAGTCTGTTCCTTGCGAGGTCTTCTATGAGTGTGTGTGGGTGGGGTGTTGAGCTCTTGTTGTAAGTTGACATTGCCTCCTTTTCCAGAACGCTTCATATCTAATCCTTCGGGGCATGAAGACTTTTAAACTCCGTGTACAGCAGCAGAATGAGACTGCATTAAGGATGGCCTACCTTTTAGAGGGACATCCTAAGGTAACTTGGTTTGGTTTCAATTGAAAGATTGCTTGTATGTGTCTCAATACCTCTATCATACTGTCGTGCATTTAACTTGTTTTATGACATGGTAAAGGTTTCTAAATTGCTTATGCAGTCTTCCAATGCAATACCCCTTTTAATAACTACATGCACCGCATGTATGCTGTTTCTAGATAAAGACCACCTTTCATGATTTCTATGTAGTGGTCTGCTAGTATGCAACAAATCTGGAGATTTTGAAGAGGTTTGTTTCATGGGTCAAAAAGTTGGTGGATCACAGTAACTTGCTAATGTTTTAAATCGGAAAGAACATTTTTTTTTTTTCAAGTCTCGGAAGAAATTTTGTGCTGCAACAAGGATGCAATTCTGCTGTCCATTGATCTTGTATATAAAATAAACAAGTGCTAAAAAAGCTTTCAATATGCAGTTTCATGCTTGTTTCCATACAAACTCTTATTCTGTTTTATAAGTATCTTGGTCAAGGATACCTTTTACTTGGAAAATAGAAATTTTGTGAAATACTGTTACAACTGCAGTAACTTTATAGTAAGAAGTTACGGAGTTCACTTCTTAGGCTTGACAATAATCTCTCTTTTGGATAAGTTGCTTGTTGATGCTTACCAGAATTAGCAGATTTTCTTCTTTGCTCTAGTTTTGTTGGCCAACGGAAGTTAGAATCTCTTGTTTGAAGGGATAATTTACCAACCTCAAGAATCCTTATTCTTGGATGATGGATTGTTTATGTCCCTTTCTTTTTATGCCACTGAAGCTATTCCTACAACTATGTGCTGCTCGAACTTATTCGAAACTCTTCACAGGTAAAGTGTGTCTACTACCCGGGGCTGCCAAGTCATCCTGAACACGAGCTTGCCAAGCGGCAAATGTCTGGTTTCGGTGGAGTTGTCAGCTTTGAGGTCAGTTTGCGACGAATCACTCATCTAAAGAATTTGTAGTCTCAGCTTTTCAGGATTCTTAAGTTGCTTCTTCCCTTTCCATTAGATTGATGGGGATCTGAATATGACAAAGGACTTCGTGGATGCACTGAAGATCCCTTACATTGCCCCATCATTTGGAGGCTGCGAGAGTATAGTGGATCAGCGGGCTATCATGTCTTACTGGTAATTTGCTCTTCTTCCTATGTGCATTCGTAGTTGATTGATCTGATTGGTGATATTGCTATATGTTTCTGGATAAAGTTAAACGTTATTCTGTGTTGTCACAAATCGTGAGTGGATATAGCTTCATCATGTCACAAGCACACTTGATTCTTCTTCTTGTTCTTATGCTTTGAGTTGCTGGAACAAAAATCAGGAATTAGCAGCAGCTTCAAACAGGGAAGTCTTTGTTTTTTAGATAGCTCAAGTCTTTACAGTCCGCATTGGTTGAGTCTTGTGATTTTGTGTCATTCAGTGGTCTCACATTCATGTTGATGGGGGCCATGGGGGTGTAAAAGGTTTCATTGTATTCATTCGTGGTCCATGCACGCTGTGAGAAGAATCTGTAACCAAAACTTGCAAGTATTGCACATTTGAGTTTCTATAGGGTTTTCTTTTCACAGTGCTTTTTTTTTTTTTTTTTTTTTTTTTTGGAGATGTGAAAACAAGGTGTCGAATTATTTTAGTACTCTTCTGGAGGTTATAAAATCCAGGTACTGAATCAAGAGACGGTAAATTTTTATCTGAGTGCTTTGCTTTGATCTTGCTAGGATTCTGGGTTATAGAAGTTGACTCCTTAATGTTTTGTGTGTTTTCTATTTTTTTTCCCCCTTTTTTATTTTCTTTTCTCCTTTTTGCTCTGGTTTTGTTTCTCTGCATATGTGAGTAATTGATCCTCTAGGTGGCGGGTCTTTATACTTGGAAAAAATTGCCTAGAAAAAAACTTGTCAGTTTGAATTACTTCTGTCTGAAAAAGTTTCTGTTATGGGCTTTAGTTTTTCTTGTTTTTTTGCTTTTTT
>JAOVYX010015526.1:0-27562 GCA_035668315.1 Drosera spatulata | reverse complement strand
CCCCCAAAAAAAAAAAACAATAATTTAACACACTTTATAAAGTTGGTTGAGTTTTGTCGTGATCATTATAAGCTTAATAATTATACAAATCGTCCTTGTGGGTTCGATCCTTACTTCCGCTACTGCATTTAATTAGAATAACTCTAGAGTGTAAGTAAGCATAAAATATTCTAATTTGACCGCCTTATGACGGGCGCTTTAAATACTTAGCTTGGTACATAAATATTCCACTCTCCATTTGCTGTGCGTACTTGAAGTCCTAAGAAGTATTTTAACCCTCTCATTAAGCTCATTTGAAATTTTGAATTCATTAGTGTAGCAAACCTCTCATACTGTTTGTTATTTGTGCAGCCAAATATAATATCATCAATATATATTTGCACTAAGAGTGTGTGTTCTTTGTGTATCTTAAGGAATAAGAAGGTATCTACCTTATCTCTTTAAAAGCCATTATCACAAAGAAAGGTTGAGAGATTCATACCATGTCCTTGAAGTCTGTTTCAGTCCATATAGGGCTTTATCTTACCTATAGACATACGTACGATGCTCAAAGTCCTTAAAGCCTGGTGGTTGCTCAACGTAAACTTCCTCTTGAAACTTTCCATTGAGAAATGCACTCTTCACGTCCATTTGAAATACTTTAAATCCTTGATGTGCAGGATAGGCAAGAAGCATCCTTAATGGTTCAAGTCTTGTAACAGGAGTAAATGTTTCAACAAAATCTATTCCTTCCTCCTGTGAGTACCCTTTGGCAATCAATCTGGCTTTGTTTCTAATGATAAACCCATTCTCATCTGTTTTGTTTCTGAAAATCCATTTGCAGTCTACCACTGGATAATTCTTTGATCTTGGGACCAAGTACCATACTTCAGTTCTTTGAAACTCATTCAGCTCTTCCTACATTGCATCAATCTAGTTGGCATTACCTAGATAATGCAGACAAGCACTCTTTAGCTTTTGCTCTCCTGGTATGCACTAGGACATCTTTCTCTCCAATGTTTACCTCCCAAGTATGAGCCTTTATCCATCTCCTTTTGCCTTGTGGTTCACAGATTGAGGTGTCCTCTAGTTGTTGCTGAACTGTAGTAGGTTCACCTTCTGCATCTTTTCTTTCTTTATTGGGTGTAGATGATTCTTCCATAACTGCAGTGTTTGATTCTTGATCTGCAACCTGTTCATCGTCTACGCATACACATTCCTCATAACGTCAGCAATATGAGATGGACTAATAATCTCACCGAAAGAAACATGCACAGACTCCTCTACTAATCCTGTCCTTTTATTGTATGCCCTAAAGGCTTTGCTTGCAGTAGAGTAACTTACTAAGATTCCTTCGTCAGCTTTTGGATCAAATTTTCCTAAGTGTTATTTTTCATTATTATGAATATAACATTTACATCCAAATGCGTGAAAGTACTTGACACTTGGTGTCTTTCCTTTCCACAACTCCTGAGTCTTCTTATGAAGTTTGTATATAAGACCTATATTTAGGACATAGCATGTAGTGTTTACTGTCTCAGTCTAGTAGCTTTTGGGTAAGTCTCTATCTAAGGGCATTATCCTGGCTGCTTCTATAAGCGTTATATTTTTCCTCTCAACCATACCATTTTGTTGTGGTGTTCTAGGTTTAGAAAAATTGTGTGCAATGCCATGATCATCACAGTATTCGTCCACATCATATTGGTCAAATTATGTGCCTTGATCACTCCTGATGGCAATATATCAATCCCTTTTTTCATTTTGAACCTGCCTTGGTGAAAGTTCATGATTGTATCAAGAACAGGCTGGGGGGGAGGGGGGAGGTGAATAGGCTGTTCTAAATTTCTTCGACTAAAAAATATCTACACAGCGAAAAATGGTAATTTAATCAAATGAACAATTCTGATCTCATCATACAGTTACAATCAAAGTATAAACAGACAATAACCAATATTGATCAAGAATCTTCAATCGATTCAACAGATGATCAAAGAACTATGAGTGATCAAGACAACGCTCAACTAATCTATCAAACTAATGATGAAACAGTGCCCTAATCAAGATTCTTATGATCAGAGTTCTGATTTCGACAGATGAACAAATAAACTACCCATAAATCAACAGAAATGAAAGTAGAAATGAAGAACACACAATTTATAGTGGTTCATACTCAAATCAGTGTTAACCAACTTATTTAAACTTAATCCACTCTTCCTCTTGTTAACAGTGTACTAACCAAGAAGGGAATCCACTAGATCACCTCGGATCATAGTTCAACAGATTGAGTTTTAAGGATCACTCAACAACCTTTACACGCAATCAGATTTAAACAAATCTAATGACAATCGATCTTTACAGGATCCACCAAACAATCTCAATAGATTGGACAAAGGAACACACTCACAGAGTATGAAGACTTACGGCAATCAACGTCTTCACCATGATGTTCCTAAGAAAACCAATTCTTGATGAACACCTGAGAGTTTTCTTGCAGAGGAGAAAGAGAGAGAACTTTGAGCGCTGTGATTCAAAGATGTGTATGTAGAATTATGTTTTTCATTGTTGTTTCCTCTGTAATCTTGTGCCTTATATTGGCATGGCTTGAGGATTGCTCTCCAATCAATCCCCAATACTTTTTCAAGAAGTCCAATAACACGTCCACATAATTTTGACCAGAAGTCAACAGAGTCTTCCTTCACCAGATACATGTCTCAGTAGATAACTTCGAAAGACTGATTAACTCATCTGGTCTGATGCTGGCAGTCTATAAACATTCTTGTACCAATCTGATAACTGATTTGATTATAACTCAATAGATAATCACAGTCCAATTGAATCAGACGTAATAACCACAGAGCCCAAAAGACTTATCTATCCTAGACCATCTATTCTTTCTAGAGCTTCTACTGAAGACTTATCTGACCCCAAAAGAACTGTTCCATCCAAAGCTTTCACCGTTCTGATTCTCACTGTCTGATAAACTCCGAAGACTGGAATTGCAATCCTAGCCGAACATAGGTCTACTTTATTTGTTTGCCATATCTTCCCTATGCCATCTGATAGAATACCACTAGACTATCAAAATACTTCATCTCAAATGTTAGTAATCCTTTGATTCATCAAATCGAGTAATGCACTTTCATTCTCCCCCTATTTGATGAATTCAAAGAAAAAATTTAGGCAAATAAAGCAGACATATGCTAAGATCAGTTTCAGATTCACTTCCCAATTTAAAGTAGACATATGTCTATTTCTTTTGATGGAGCTACTGGATCTTTCATCTTGGGAACATGAGGGCCATCTATGACTATATCTTGCATCCTTTCATCTAATGAATTTAGGTGGGCAAGAATTCTGAGTTTCCAATGGTTGAACTTGTTCAAGGAACATGCTAGGGGCTCTCCATTGTTGGGACACTTAGGTAGCTTTGGAGGAGCCGTACTTACTTCACAAAATAAACTGGTAGTAACTTCTTTGCAAGTAAATGAAGAAGAAAATAGGCCTTTTCCTTTCTATTAACTGTAAAGTCAAGAAAATTAGGCTTTGATATCAATTGTAATTCTCAATGTTATAATAAATAGCCTGGGGAGGGGGGGGGGTGAAATAGCTATTTGAAAATTTCTTTGTTTACTAAGTGCAGGCTTGTCTAGGCTAATATGCACTGAGTCTACTGTAGACTTACGAAACTAGTCTGCAACTGAAACTTGAGCCCTTTGGACCTTATCTCTTCCTGTCCAAGTTATATTCTAACAGTTCAAATGCAAGAAATGTAAAGCAGTAAAGGACACAATGATTTATACTTGTTTAGACAATCATTGTCAAATGATCAACAAAGGCTTAGTTTAATCTTCCATTGGTGACCAATGTAGTCAAGCCAAGAGGTGAGCTCACTATCTTTTTGTTTTGGCTTACAAAGAAACCCCTTACAGGTTTACAATTTGCTAAGGCGAAAACCTAGAAGGGGGCAGAAAATCATGTCGTCGGTCACTTATCAAGAATTATAAATCAGGATGAGTCAATTAGAGAATATCAGAATCATTTCCTCATGAGCATTTATATCATCTTCATGGTTATGCACCTTGGTATGCTGGCCTTGTAAATTTTCTGGTGATCAGAAAATTACCAAGTGATCTTCCAAGGCATCACAAAGAGAAGATTAAAAGTGATGCAAAGTATTACTCCTGGGAAGATCCGATTCTGCTTAAATTCTGTGCAGATGGAGTGATAAGAAGATGCATTCCGATCATGAGATCAAGTCAGTGGTGAAGCACTGCCACTCCTATGATTGTGGAGGTCATTTCGGAGTAAGGCGAACAGCTCACAGGATTTTGTCTTGTGGATTTTTCTAGCCATCTTTAAACAAAGACGTCTATGAGTACGTAAAGAGCTATGAGCAATGTCAAAAGACTGGCAATATATCAAAGAAAGATGAAATGCCTCAAAAATATGTGATGTCATGCTAAATTTTTGACATTTGGGGTAGAGATTTTATGGGACCATTTCAAAATTCTAAAGGTCATTCATATATATTGCTAGCAGTTGATTATGTCTCGAAATGGGTAGAGGCCATACCTACACGAACTAATAACACCAAGGTGGTGGTTTAATAGATTTCGCGTACCTAGAGTCGTGATAAGCGATCGAGGAACCCACTTTTGCAATAAGGTTATGGACGTCCTGTTTAAGAAATATCATGTTAATCACAGGATCTCAACTACCTATCATCCGCAGACGAGGGGATAAGCTGAAGTGTCCAATCGTGAGATTAAAAGGATCCTGGAGAAAATTGTCAATCCAAAGAGGAAGGATTGGAGTGATAAGCTGAATGACGCTCTTTGGGCGTATCGTACTGCATACAAGACTCCAATTGGAATGTCTCCATACAGAATGGTGTACGGAAAAGCATGTCACCTGCCGGTGGAAATTGAACATAAGGCATGGTGGGCAATTAAAGAGCTTAATGTTAAATACGGAGACTGTGTGAATATGAGAAAGCTCCAAATCTCGGAATTACATGAGATTCGTTGTGATGCATATGAAAATGCTGTTTTATATAAAGAAAAATTTAGCAGAGAAAATTTCACGGAAAACCTTCAAGGAAGGAGATAAGGTTTTACGTTATAATTCTCGCTTAAGGTTATTTCCTCGAAAACTAAAATCAAGGTGGGAAGGATCGTTCATTGTCAGAAAGGTCTTTAATCATGGAGCTGTTGAAATTCAAAGCGAAGACATGTCGAAGATTTTTAAAGTTAACGGTCATCGATTGAAACGTTACTTCGTACTTCAAGATTCGACGTGGTTTGATGAAATTCCCTTGGAAAGGGTAAACTACGTTTCAAAGGAATAATCTAATGTCATGGCTGTCGAGCCAACGACGTTAAGCAAAGGCGCTTCTTGGGAGGCAACCCATGTTTAAGTTTCTTTTGAAATTCGAATTTATTTCAATTTATTTCAATTTACTTCTGATGATCGTAAAAATCTTAAACTGATACACGATGTTAAACTCTGCTAATCGGTGATGCGAGTTATTTCAAAATTGACTTTGGAAGAGGAAACAAATGACTAAAAGGCATTTTAAATCGTTCTTGAAAGAAATGAGACAGAAAAAAATCGTCCAGGCTGAAATACCATAGTCGCGGGCGTGACAAGACCCAGTCGCGGCCGCGACGAGGGTGAAAGCTGATAAAACAGGCCTGTGGCCTCATTTTTCTTTTCTTCTTCAACACGGCCGCGCCCTACTCTTTTCCTCACATACCATTTTTCAAAGTCATCAATCAACTCGTGCGATCAAGCATTCCACATGTTCGCATCGACGAGAGGTATCCGTTGATTGTACGCACGCATCCTGAAACGTCTTAGATTGTGCGACATTCAAGGTTTTTCTTTGAGAAAACCTAGGTATGAATATGCAATCTCAACTCCAAATTCAACAATCTTGTGTTCTAAATTGATCTACGCATTATGTGGAGTATGAATTCATAGTTGGATTGTTGAATTACACCCTGAATTTGACAGAATTCATGTCAATTTGTGTAGGGGTATTAATCCAAAATGCCTCGTTCTAAAAATCCTGCATTCCGATCAGGCGAGGGCACTTCACTTGCAGCTGAGCTCATTCTAGTCCCCTATCCGCATGATTCTATAGTCATTCCAAACGAGTATGAAGATCGTCATGGAGTGATTTCTCATAGAGCTATCGCCAGATCAGATTTCTTCATGATGGGGAATTAGCCACACTCGGCCTTTGGACTGAGATTCTACACGCTGTTACACAGCTACGGTGGCACCATACTGTTCTGACTGGATGACCTACGTATCCATCACTAGTCCGTGAGGTTCTGAGTACTTGGACTAGTACAGTTGGTCAAGCTCCAATTGACGATCCAGTTGAGGAGTACGTCACGTTCCAACTGGGGAACGAGATGAGGCACCTGAACCTGACGGAGCTTTGCAGGATATATCATCTACAACCAGGAGGTTACCGGGAGTATGAGAGGGGGTATGTGCCACATCTGCAAGAACTCTAGCAGGAATCAAAGTTCCGCGATTTTGTGTACCACGATTTTCAATTGAAGTATAACAACTTTAGTTATAATTAATGTGTTTGTTCTTTCATGTATTACATTGTTCTTATCATATACTGCATCTTGATTTCGTATACTGCAAACAATACATTTACACTGCATTTGTTTGAGCTATATTGGTTTTATACTACAAATCCATTTGGAAATAAGGGACATGATTTGGAGAAAAATGATGGTCAATAATGAAGAGAGTAGGGTGTCTGAGGATTGGTGTAGGATGAGACCACAAAAGGCAAAGATTCTTTTGGGAAGTGATATATGTCAAATAAAATAGGGGAACTTGTTGATAAATCCCTACATCAATGTTTCAATACAATTCACTATATAAAATATTTCAACATAAACTTTACTCCCTCAATCAAACTATCCCTACATTTCACTCCCAAAAGGACTCAAAATTACCATGCTATCCCAAAAGTCACCTTGCTCATCCCTCCAAGAACACTCCCTCCAGTTCCCCAATCCCTCTTCAAAATCCTTAAGAATCCTAGATCTCAATTAATCCAATTCATCCACTCACGTTACCTAAATCCTCCTAATTCTTGTTTCAATTAAGAAAACCTAAATCCTAAATAGAAAACGATTCACTCAAAATGGGGAAATCGAAGCAGAAGGACGCGAACATTTCACTAACATTGGGGAAATCGAAGCAAAGAGCGGCAACGCTTGCTATTAATCAAAGAAAGCAAGTAGGAGAGACATCAACCGAAGTAAAGGACCCGAAGAAGAAGAGGAAGACGATAGAGTTGCAATGCCAATGTTCTCCTTCGTATTTCAGCCAAAAAATGGTAGAAATGAAGGCCAAGGTTTCTGATTTGTGCTTGAGGAAGTTGAAATCAACGTCTTTCCATTATTTCCTTGATTGTCCAAAACTTCTTCTAAGCACCCCTCGACTTCTTGCTATTTTGAGCAAATTTGAGCTTCATCCAAGCCGTCAAGGAATTAGTATAGGGGTTGACAATATATTTGTCGAATTGAAGAAGGATCATGTTACAGTGATTGTTGGGTTGTGTAATGATGGTTTGCATATAAATTTCAAGGCAAAATGTAAGAGTATGACGTTGAAAAAATTATTTGATGGAAAAAGATCTGATGCGACTAGGCAACTCCTTTCAGAAAAAATGCTTAGCCTATGTACATCCGAGGATGTCGAGGGGGCCAACAATTTTGTTAGATGTTTCATGTTGTTGGTTTGTAATTGCATTCTCTTCCTGTAAAGCTCGATGAATAGATACCGTTTTTTATTCCCTTATGTGAATGATTTGGATATGGTTGGACAATATAATTGGGGAACAACTCTTTTCAAATTCCTTCTTGAATCTATAAGAAAGTTCAAATATGAGGGGTCGAGGAGAAACAAGAAGGAAGGAGATGAAAAATACTTCAACGGTTGTACGATTGGAATGTTGGTAAGCGTTGAGTGTGATTGTATTTATTTGATACTAGGGTTGATTATACACGATATACGTTAATATTTAAATATTATATCTAGGTTTGGGTTTATGAGCATCTCGATGGAGTGATTTTGCATCCTACGAAGGTAGTTAGCATCCCACGATTGTTCAGGTGGGAGGAAAGAAATCCCCACACGATGTGGTTGCCACCCTTTGGTTGCTCTTAGGCGTCAACACTGCACAGATTGTGGATTTCACCCCAATCATAAAGGAAGAAATATTTCTGAAGTGTATGGTTCGACTCAAAGACAGGTAATACAATCAAATGATTATCTCCACATTATAACTGTGATGTGCTAAATATGAACTGAAAGGTAATATTTTTGTAATGTAAAATGGTATTCATATGCTAAGATACTTGCCTAATGATTTGCATTGTGTTATAGCTATACTAAAATATATGATGCTTGTGCTATTATATTTGACTCATGCATGTTTGCTCATTAGTTAGGCACTTGTGCACCATATTATTTCTCTGCAAAAAGATGTGATGAGGTAAAGATGAACAAAGAGGGCTGAAATCCTATTCTGTGAGGCCCATGGAGGAGGATTTGAAGGATGTGGATAATCATGATGAGGAGGAGTAATGTGAGGAGCAGGATACTGAGGAGCGTGAGGAGAGTGAGGAGAGTGAGAAGCAGGAAGAGGATGAGGAGAAGGATAAGGAGGATATTGAGGAGGCCAAGGGGGAAGAGGAGGGGCTGGTAGAGGATAAGGAGGCTGTGGGGAAGTCGGTGGAGGATAAGGAGGCTGGGGAGAAGCTGATGGAGGATAAGGAAGCTTTGGGGAAGTCGGTGAAGGATAAGGAGGATGAGAAAGGAGGTTCAAGTGTGCAGATTGAAACGGTTCATGATGATTATGGTGATGAAAATGAAGAATATGTTGAGGAGTCGTCGGTTGTGGCAGAGGATGCAACCAAGGACGAGGGCCCTTCAATCGTGACCATTGTAAAAGATCAAACCAAGCAAAAAGGAAGGAGCAAGCGGAAATCATATGAGAGAGTTGCACCAGTCAAACGTCGACGCACAAACAAAGCGTCGAGGGGGAAGTCCTATTTTTCTGCGATAAATCTACTTGGCGAAGTTGACAAGTTAATCTTGGACAAAACTAAGGATTTGAGGTTAGTTAATCCTTTTTTTTATATTTTTAGTTCTAATTCAATGACGTCGGTTGAGGGTAGAAACTGATACTTTTGGCTGTTTTGTTTCTTTGAATTCAGTGATGAGGTTTGGGTCCATCCGCATACTAAAGTTTGGTCATATCTCTGTGAAAAGACATTTGGAAGCTTGTTCATGATGAGGCCTTTCGACTGATGTGATAAACGCGTACTTGTGCATTATATGTGAGGGTCATGAGATTGGTATTTGGAGGACAAAAGTGACGATACGTTCAACTTCTTGTGTGTGTTAAATATTTTTTTATATATATTCTTTGCATTGACATGGCATTGATTCTGTAGTCTGAAGTCGCAAATGCTATCGAAAACCAGAGGAATAGTTACAATGCGTATAAGTTTCGTCGTATTGTTGATGGTATGCCATGATACATTAGGATATGGATGGAGAATGTCAGCAAGGAGAAGTTCGAGAAATTTCGATATATTTTCTACCCGTTGCATCACCAACAAAAGTGGCATTGGTCATTTTTGCTGCTTGACGTGTCAGCTCGAAAATTCCTGCACTATGGCTCACTATGGTCGAGTAGGACAGTGGCATTACCTACTCGAGTGGTAAGCATATATCTCATACTTATCTTTGGTCTCTTCTAGTTGCGGTCCTAGTGCTTAAGGTGTGTTGTATGGGATTGCAGGCAGAGTTTATCAAAGACTACATTAATATAGTCTATGGAGTCGATTATGGTGTGCTAAACATCGAACACATGAAGCAATGTCGACAACAAGCTGATGATGTCAATTGCGGAGTTTTTGTTTGTATATGGACTCAATGCTTCGTGAATGATTCATTTGCGCAAGCTCCTCCTATTGGCATGGGATATATGAGGGCGGAGATTACACTTACCATCCTTAGGCACAAGCATTCTAGTGTTTTCTACTAATTACCGTTATGACAAACAAGCGTTTTGTACTAATTATCGTTATGGCTTTTTATGAGATGTACTGCATTGTTGTTTCTTGGTACTGGATTATCTTTGGGCACAAGTGTTTTGTACTAATTACCATCCTTGTACTGCTAAATCTATATTCAGTACTACATTCTTATTTATTTGTACTGCAATATTACAGATACTGACATCATTTTTTTTACATATTTACTACAGAACCCCAATTTTATACTATAAAAGGAATTATCTGTATCGTATTTGATAAAAAAAAAAAAAAAAAAGTATGTTTAGAACACTAAGATGTGCTCATGGCCCTATCTACACATGATCTTGATATAAAGAAGTAACAATATTATGATCTTGTATGTGTACATCTTATGACTTCTATGCATAAATAAACTTATCACGCTCACATGTGCATAATCTTATTTACAATCTTTTACAATCAATGGCTATGACTTCTGTGCATCCTGTAATCATGATCCTATGTACATCATCACATCTATAATAAACTTAATTTAGATCTTATTGTAACGCGAACTTTTAGTTTTACGGCATTAGTACATGTGTAATAACGTTATACAAAAGGGGTACTTGTTGACATACACGATTGTGCATCTTGTTATCATGATCACATGTGCACAATCTTATACACATGATCTTGATACAAAGAATGAACACCATGACATGTACATAATTTTATGTACAATAAACTTATCATAATCTTATGTACAAAAGAGCTTTCATCAATTGGCAACAAAACCACTCCCAATTGTCATTATTCTGCGTACTCACGAACGAAAAGGCAAGAGAAAACATACATATCTCCGCATGCATTGCAGTGGCACATAATAAACATCCACGAATCGGTGTTTGATGAAAGTGTCATCCAAGAAAACAGCAGGCCTGCATCCTCTGTGGAAGCCAAGCAAACAGGCCTTAAAGCATATAAACAATCTAACAAATTGTCTTGTGCCTGAATCAACCTCGTACTCTGCTATACTTTTCGGGTTTGTGCTCTTCAGGTTGGCGTAGTATGATCTCAACTGGTCGAACGAGAACCTAGCTTTCCCATGAATTTCCTCCAATGCTACTTCCTTGCCTCGCCAAGCATGATGATATGGCAATTAAATTTGATAGCTCCGTTGAAAATCAGAGACGATGTCTATCGGGCTAACCTGGGGTTTTTCTTAGTTTGTCCTTCATAATACTGGACACCCACACGGATTTCGCTTTTGGGTGCCCTCTACTTCCCAATCTCATATCGCAAGTATGTGCTAGATTACACTTCCTGATAGCAAAGACACCATCACGCTTGTATTTTGACGCATAAACACGCCACCTGAATTCCTTGTGCACGCACTCGACTATAATCTTTTCGTTGTCGTTTTTCTTGAACTGGTAGTCATGGAACGTGGCAATGGCATAATTTCTGATTGCTTTGCGAAACTCCTCTACATGAGTAAAGACTTGACCTACACCCTCGATGCACGCACGCCAACTATCCATAGAGGTACTCTCAATGTGTTCAATGGCGTCTACACTGGGGCTTTCATCGTTCCCAGATCTGGAATGTACAAAAAAGAAACATTTAAACTACTTAACATTACTGCAGAAATGCCACATTGAACAAGGATATAATTTTAAACTACAACGTAACTTTACTTTTCTACTGAAATCAAACTCATGAACAAAGTATTTATAGATTGTACAGCAAATGTTCTTTACAATACCTTGCATCCTGGACGGTAAAGTAGATTCTTGAAGCACTGCTACTTGTACTCGTATTCTTTGATGCCTCTATTTGAATCACACCCAAGGTTCGCATATGTGTATACATGACACATATTAGCTACATCGGCATCGTCGATGAGAGACGTGAACTTGGTTTCCCATTTCTGGAGCAAGATATTTCAAGGTCACTCGCATCAGGTTGATTTGTGGGCATTTATTCTTTAATTTCTCAAACACGTCGAGGAGAGACATTGATTTTCGGATAGAGATGGCATGACACTCACCTTCGAATATGGAAAGAGCAACAAGCTCGACCTCTACGAGTTCAGGAGATGCTTCGTTTGACATTGTGTTGTATGTGTCAAAAGACTGAAGAAATGACCTTGCAAAGAAGGAATCTGATAATTACTTTGATAATTGCTCCTAAGCCGGATGATTTTTTCTCCTAGCCGTTCCATTCTTGCTCGTAGTTGTGGTCGGCATTATGTAAAATGGGGGAAGAAGAAATGAAAAAAATTGAAAAAATGGATGAAATAAAGAACGAAAGGGATGGTAAGCAACGAGGTCAAAAGGAAAGTTGGTGATGGTGGAATTGTGAGGGATAAAATAGTATTTTCAACACATTTAGAGAGTGAAGGATAACACATTTAGAGAGTGAAGGGTAACACATTTTCAAATAAGGGAGTAGAATGGATGATAAAATTATCTAGACAATAAAATATGAGTAGAAATTATTTTAGGGATTTTAATATAGTTTCCCGAATAAAATATGGTTGAATTTGATTTTTGAAATAAAATGTGTGAGGAAAGATTTAGAGTGAGAAATGACCAAAACCTGACTTGGGGATTTATCTCAAATTTGCTGATTCAAAGTCAAAAGAGAAAAAATAGACTAAATAAAAAAAATATGATGGGCCTAGAAATCCACACCAGCACATTGATTAAATGGTTCAACAAAGCTTGCTTAAACTCAGCCCAAAGTTCAATGGTGGCTTAGGATCTCTTGGTAGAAGGATAAATAAATACTTTCCTTAAACTAAGTCCAAGAATTGCTAATGAAATCTCAGCAACTTTTATAAAGGGAAAATAACGACGAGTTATTAGAACATTAGAACATATCTCAATCGATTTGATGATGTCATAATGCAATTACTGATATGAAATCTTTCATATACTGGATGTAATTCCAGTACAGAGAATTTTCGAAGACCGCAAGTCATTTGCTGCATCTGTGTGGTGGACTCCCTCCCAAATGATCGATTGAGATACATTGCTGCAGATGCTATAGCCTGGCTGCCCCCAAGTCGCTTTGGTATTGTAATTATTCAGAGGTCCTCCATAACCGCAACAAGCCATAAATGGACTCTTGAACCCTGAAAATGTTCAGGCAAGATGATTAATACATGAACTAGTAGAGCCAGCTGTGCAGTTGGCTTTAACCAACAACTATGCACATCAAGGTTAGCAGCAATCAAAACGTGATTTCTGTTAGTAGGTCAGTACAAAAATCGAAAATGAAACTGAAAAACAGAGAAGAATGCAAACCAGAGTAGTTTAACAAACTGGAATCCCGGACTGGTTTATGCAAACTGGAAGTCGAGGCAAGGGTGAAACCCTCGGTCCTTCAACGCAACACTATGACCCAAGATCACTAGCGTATCGATTCCGTGCCTCGAACTCTCTCGACCCGACAATATAACGACGTTGTGTTTAATGCGTTTCTGGAAATGTAGAGCAAAGGGAAGAAGGAAGAGGAAAAAAAGAACTAACATGCCGACCGGACAACGGCCACCAACGTTCAGATTCCGGATAAGCATGACATAAAAATGGTCCAAACTTTATAAAAAAAATATTTTAATGAACCCATGTGCGCGAGTGTGTGTGTTTGAGCCTCACATACGCTCTCCCTCTAATACAAAATTGGGTATCCCTTGGAGCCCGGACCCATTTGTCAACATCATACTTATAAGGTACAGAATCCCAAACAAGAATTCCAATATGCGTTTCCATCTTACACCACATGAACATCCTCCTCACATGAGCAACTTTGAACGCTAATTTCTCATTCATCCGAAATTGGTTTTGAGAACTTTAACATATTACGATCGTCTATTTGGAAGGTAGTTTCCAACGACCCCAAATTCGTCCCAATCCGATGATCGAAACTAACTCAAAATCTTGATCAAGCAGACTGATTTTCAGCAATTTCCACGTTCGCGATTCAGATGAGACTAGCCTAGACATTAATGAGCAACACAGCCAACAGACTAGGCCATTTTGGAAAAGATAATTATGTCAAGCAGGATTTGAACTTTGGGCATCAATATGATGACGCAGACTTAAACCAGCTGAAATACAATTGAAGTGAAGACGATCATATGCTTGAGCTTCAGAAAGTTCAGGCTTACCATACTTCTGATAGTTGCTAGAGAGGTTACACTTGACATAATATACATCAACGTATATACTGGTTGCATCCTTGAGGCTTGATTTCATTTCTTCACAGACTGTAACTAATCCTTTGTTGAAGGCTTTTGCCGCTTGATTGTGAGCACGAAGACAGCCAATTCAATCAAGGTCAGCATCATTATGGGGATGAAAGGGTAGTTCTTTAGCTGCACAGTCTAATGGTCCTGTGTTGTAAACTCATAATTTTCTGCCACCATATTGGTAACTAATATGCATTTAATGATAATCAAAACTCAGCATGTTAGACAACGGTGCTCCCAAAAAAAGAAGGAAAAATCTCTGTTGAAATTTTTTTATAATTTGAAATCGCAAGAATCCATCAAAAAAGCTTTGAAATGAACTTAAAACACTCAAAAACACTTGAAATGACTAAAAACACAATAAAAACAACTCAAATCTCTTAAAACCCTCAAAAACAAAAAAAAAAAAGGCTAATAAAGATCATAAAACAACCTCAAATCTTATTTGTTTTTTAGTGTTCTGAAGATATTGAGTTGTTTTTATGTTATTTTTAGTATTTTCATGTGTTTTTGAGTATTTTGAGATCATTTCAAGGCTCTTTTGATAGATTTTTGCTCCTTCAAATTATTTGAGATTGTTGTTTCCCTTTCATAGCTAAGGTGGAGCCCCTCGCTATGCCTCATGCTTTTCCCCTTCCTGTCATGGCTTGCTTCTCAGAAGCCAAGGAGGAAGACCTTGAGGTGATAAGGTCAACCTTCGATCTTGAACATGGTTATTCATTGAGGTTATCGAAAGTGTTTAATGGTCATTTCAACATTCTTTTGATAGATTATTACATTTTGAAGAGATTTAAAGTTGTTTTATGATGTTTATATTCTCTTTTCATTTGTTTTTGAGATTTTTAACAGATTTGAGTTGTTTTTGTTTTTTTTGTTTTGCCTTTTCAAATGTTTTTGAGTATTTTATGGTCATTTCAAGGCTCATTTAATAGGTTCTTGTATATTGAAAAGATTTGAGGTTGTCTCAGGATGTTTATTAGCCTTTTCCATTAGGTGGTATTCTAAAATCCAAAAACTAAGTGGACCTTTCGCGTTGGGTCAGTGTATTGTCCATGTAAAGCCTAAGTGGACTTTCGCGTGGGAGGGAGTATTGAGATACAAATAATATAATGGACCTGCTATCCTCAAGTTCAAATTTTTGGTAGAGTTCGTTCCTCGATATGGTGTCAAAACAAGTGCGACTGTAGGGTCACGAGTTCGAATCCTGTAACCCCCAGTTTTTGTTATGTTGGGCTAGTACATTGTCCTATGTAGCATCGACACTTCAAATGAGCTTACGCGTCGGTGTCGGACACTTTTTCGATACCGACACTTCCCCGACACTTGTCGACACATTCTAGACTCGTGTCATGAGTATTTAATTTTTTATTATTTAATTTTTTTTTGTTTCTGACTCGTTTCGACACGAGTCCAAGTTAAAAAAATGGGGAAAAACTTCAAACACGCCAACTTTTGGTGGGGCTCACTATTTGACTAAAATCCCCAGAATAAAAAAAGAAAATAGGGAAAGGTCATTTTTTTTAATCAAATCCTTATCCATGCGGTGGCAGAGAAATCAAAAAATCCCAAATATCACAACAAAGACTCTCTAAAGAAATTTTCTCTCCTCGACAGATGGTTTTTGGCTTGATTTGAAGAGAATATATTCACATGAAGCCCAAAGAAGCTTGATGTCGAATATCAGGTATGTATATTTTCCATTTCTCTTTTTAAATTGCTCCTCAAACAGTTGGATTTTGGGGTTTATTGTTGGATTTGTTAATTCTTTGTTAATTGCTCCTCAAACAATTAAGCTTTCAGTAGTTAATTTTTGAAAAAAAAAATTTCACTCAAATGGATATGGTTCATTTTTTCACGCACAAAGAATCTGATATTTCATACAAAATCAGATTTTTCTCATAAAAGAAGGTTAGATTTGAATTTTGAACATTTTTTAAGCTAGAGAACTAACGTTTATTTGCCAAAATAAAAGATCTTGCAGTACAAACGATCATGAAAACCAAAGCCATATTAATTTCTTAATATCTCTTGTTATTTTTGTTTATTTTAGGATGGCTTCAAGTGGTATCAATCGTTCTGATGCGAAAGGAGATGACCCAAACAAGCCATTATGGGATTATGTTGTGAAACAAGAAGAAAGTCTCACCAAAGCAGGAGGGAATCTAATATGACTTGTAAGTTCTGTGAGAAACAATTCAAGAGCTCCTATACACGGGTCAGAGCTCATCTACTTCGTCTACCAAATGCCGGGATTGCATCATGTACCAAGGTATCAAAGAAGGCTCTACTTGAGATGGAGAGATTGGAACAAGAAATCATCGATAGATCAAATGTTAAGGGAAAAGCGTAGAGACTAGTTCCTTTGCCATATTCAGAGGTTGGCTCAAAAAGAGAAAGAGCAGCAACTTGAAAGAGTCATTCAACACGACAGAGGGAGACATCTTTGATCATGAGATTGTTAGGATGTTTTATTCTCCCGGCTTGCCATTTAATCTAGCAAGGAATCCTTACTTTCGATCCGCTTTCTGTTATGCCGCTAATCATAACCTTGGAGGATATGTACCGCGAGTTACAATAAGCTGAGGACTTCCCTGTTATCGCAAGAAAAGCACAATATTGATAATTTGTGTGCACCAATCCGAGTTACATGGATGGAGTGACTCAATGTAACCATTGATCAATATCATTGTCATTTCTGACTCACAACCTATGTTCATTAAAGCCGTTGACTGTTCAGGAGAAAGAAAAGACAAGTTCTTCATTGCCAATTTGTTGAGAGAAGCTATTAATGAAGTGGGGCATGAGAAGGTGGTTCAAGTAGTGACCTACAATGCTGCTAGTTGTAAGGCTGCGGGACAACTGATTGAGCAACAATTTCCAAGGATTGTTTGGACGCCTTGTGTGGTTCACACTCTTAATTTGGCATTGAAGAACATTTGTGATGCAAAAGATGTCAAATCCAATACAAGTGTCTTTGAACATTGTTATTGGATTCTCGACCTTGTTAATGATGTCGTGGCTATCAAGAACTTCATAGCAAATCATTCTATGAGGTTGGCAATGTATAATGACTTCATCAATTTGAAGTCGTCGTCTGTTTCCAAAACTCATTTTACTTCGGCAATAGTTATGCTCAAGAGGTTCAAGACTATAAAGTCCGGCTTGCAAAGCTTGGTGATCAGTGAAAAATGGAGTTTATATCAAGAGGATGATGTGGCCAAGGCAAAGTTTGTCGAGGAGAAATTGTTGGACGACTTTTGGTGGGATCAAATAGAATACATGCTTGCCTTTACATCCCCGGTTTATGATATGCTTCGGGTTTACGACATCGACAAACCATCTCTTCACTTGGTATATGACATGTGAGATATTATGATTAAGAAAGTGAAGAAAACGATATATTTTCATGAGGTCAAGAGACCTAACGAGGAGTCTTCTTCTTTTGAGGTTGTTCGCGCAATTCTAATTGACCGTTGGAATAAGAGCAACACTCCTCTTCATTGTTTGGCACATGCATTACTAGGTATGATTTTCTACTATTGATACAATACTATTGTTTTAGTCTTTTAGGTATTATTGAATCTCATAATTCTTTTTTTCTTTATCTAAGATACTACACTGAAGAATGACTCGAAGAAGATTCTACTCAGCTTCCTCCCCACAAAGACAATGAGATAAATAAGGAAAGGATGAAATGTTTGAAGAAATACTTCCCCGACGTGGAGGATAGTCTCAAGGTGAACAATGAGTATGCCAATTTTATAGAAATGAAAGGTGATTTTGGTGAATTTGATGCCATTGCAAGTCGTTATTCTATGGATCCCAAGGCTTGGTGGTACAATTATGGTTCATAGGCTCCTATGCTTCAAAGTATAGCATTGAAGCTCCTTGCTCGACCTTCTTCCTCATGTGCGGAACGAAACTGGAGCACCTATGCTTTTATTAACTCGGCTAAGAGAAACAAGATGACTTCACAACGCGTTGAAGATTTGGTTTTTATTCATAGTAATCTTCGATTATTATCAAGAATGAGCACTCAATATGAGGAAGGAGAAAGCAAGATGTGAGATTTGGCAGGAGATGAATTTGATACATTTGAAGATGTTGGGGGGCTTGAATTTGCAAACTTATCACTTAATGAGCCGGAACTTGAGGCCCACGTGTTTGAGGATGTTGATTGTTCTCATGTTGAGCTCGATGAGGATTGAGATTTGAATGGGGTTGAAGCTCTTGAACATAACAGACCTTTTTTGCCAATGACTTATTTTTTATAGTTCAGTGGCATTGTATATACTAGAACAAGAAGTTTTTTTTGGATATATTTTGGTTTGTATTGGTCTAAGACCGGTGAAAACATCATATGTTAATCTCATGGAATGATATATTACGATTATATTTATTTTTTGAAATGTTCATCATGTGATCTGTGAACTTTGAACCAAACAAATATCACTAAATGTATAATGTAGTAAGCATCTACCTTATTTTAAGGGTATATATAGGTATATAAACAATAACTTATTGAATGTGTCTCAGTCGTGTCGAAATTCACATTTTTTTTTAAGATTGATGTGTCGTCGTATCGTGTCGTGTTGTATCACGTGTCACGAGTCGGAGTCGATGCTACATAGGCATTGTCCACGCAAGGCCCTAGTGGGTTTTCGCGTGAGAGAAAGTATTGAGATACAAATAATATAATGGACCTACTATTTGTTCAAATTACAATCATGTGGATAAATTACCACCTCAAATCTTAAGCTATGCTCTCAATAGATAATATCGATGACGGTCCCAACTATCAGCACATTAGTGACAGACTCGACAGCCAAATTTCTAACCTCGCTTGGGAGAATCCAGTTTTATCCATCAGAATCAACTCCTTGATTTCTTATCAACTCAGCAACAGATGATCCGAGTTGAAGTCCCCCCATGCCTACGCTGGCATCCTAAAAAGAAGACACGGACTAGATTCAAGCTTGGGGTTAGGGTCTGTGTTGTGTACTAAGGGAGAAGAGATTACCAAGGCAGGTTAGATTTCTTGGAACCAGAAAAATTTGGGGTATTATATTAGTGGGACGAAAGCCGCTGATATGAGGGCGAGTGGGTAAATGGAATACATCAAGACTATGGCATTGAGATTTGTGATGAAATGTATTACATGCTAGCGAGTCAAGATTGAGTATCAGCGCTAATGAGGATTACTCCAATCTCTGGAAATTTCCATGTGGAAGTGAAAATCAATATCTATAGATTTTGTCATTGAACTTCCTACACCGACGAAAGGGATAAATACTTGGAGTATAAATCGCCATGCAAAGGCGTGCGTCAAAGAGATAGTCATTAGTCAAATTACATGGGGTTCCAAAGTTTGCTGTTTTCTGACAGAGATACGAGACTTCAAGCACGTTTCTAGAAAAGCTTGCAGAAGATGTGTTTGTACGAAATAAAATTTATTGAGGTGCGGTGGACGCTTTGTTAGAAGATGTGCAAAAGTTTTCAATCGAGGAAAAAAAAAAGCATATTCAATCGATTTATTACGCTCTTAACACAAGATCTAAATCGAAGATATTGCACGACAATGATGATCTTTAGGAATTAATTTCATTAAAATCAAATATGAAAGAACTTGGAATTTAGTACTTCATTGTTGTTACAAGGAAAAAAAATTAAACTTTATGTCACCAAAGGATCATATACAAAACAATTCAAAAGAGGAAGAAAAGTTTGGTTATTTTGGAGAGAGCAGTGGTCAAATAATAAGTGAAGGGGATAGACACCAAGATTGTGTTGAAGACACATGCACGTTTTCACATTTTGAATACTTTGAATCATTTGAAGAAGTCGACGAAGATGAAGATGAAGATGAAGAAGGAGACGAAAAACTACATGCACCGACAGAAATGCAAGAGTTGGAACTTATTGTTAACAACAAAGACTCTGTACACATCGAAGAAGAACCTCATGATATCATAGAAAATACTAATTCATCGATGTTCTCATTTACTATACGGGGGAATCTGTTACTATCCAAGTGATACTTGAAAACGAGTTGTATGGTCAACATATAATTAGAATCTCTGACTGTCCCAATGGAATATTAATTCAAACGTCTGGTCATTATATAATGGGAGATCAAGGTTCGTGAAGAAGTATGTCAATGATAATATGGACTATTTGATCCAAATCATATTTTCTTTGGAACACACTTGGCGTTGTTGCGAATCTGATTCAAAGGTCTTTCATGTCACTCAAGACAAACAATATTGGGAATACGTCAACTTCAATTTAGTGAATTGATGTATAATTGGCAATTTTTATTTGACAATCAAGAACCGTGTTCTTTAATATTCTTCAACTTAAGTAAAACATGTAGTTGAGAGGATAAAATGGCATAACATCTAATTTTTCTATGGGAAAAAAACAGGTGCTGCAAACAACACTCATCAAACTGATGGGGGCAGCTTTGAACCACATGTTTGTTTTTCAAAAACTAAATTTTGTGATTTTTGAATTTTAAATGTTCTTTTCTAATTTGCGGTGGATTTGGTGCTCGCAACAATTTATTGGGTGTTGCTTACAACACCAACTCTAATCCCCTTTTATATAGTCGAAATTTACGTTACTAAATTCTTATAAATGTAAAACATAAAAATAGGAACATAACATATTTTGTTAGTGAAGTTGGTTCAATGGTAAGCCGTTCCTCCCGTGATCACGAGATAAAGGGTTTGACATCTCTTGAGAACATTATGAAACAACCTTTATATTATAAACATATAATATATGGGTAAGGTTGCATAAATTTCACCCTCTCCACATCTTGCGCTTGATGGGATACGCGGTTATGTTGCTATTGTTGCAACCATATTAATTTCCCGTCAAATTGATAAACACTTTCACAATAACACAAAAACTCTAACCAAAAAAAAAAAAACCTTAATAGCTCAAACAATAAAAAACCTAAACATCATTCATTTTATGAACCACCAAATTAAAAAATAGTTTCATATACTACTGAAGGTTTCTAATATACTAGCATTGGTCGTCGGCACTGTAAAGGAAAGCCAAAAAATTGGCACTTTCATATTTTAACGTATAATGTGACGTGTTATAATAAAATGGAGTTTTGATTATTTTACTGTCGATGTGTTTGATATCATTTCCTTAATTAAATATGAGTATTTAAAATAAAACCTATTTAAAATAAGATGGAGTTTTGGTATTTAATGTCGGTCTAGTTTAATAGATTTTATTTCATAGATTGCTATCATATATTTATTTTTTAACTATATTTATCTATATTAAAAGATTTTAAGTAAGGAAGAAAATAAAATGAGAGGAGAGGTATGATGGACAATATGAAAAAGAGAAACATAGTTGCTTTTAGGGGCTATAAACCACCGCTTGAATTATTGAAGAAAAACAAACACAGAAGTGGATGTTTTATAATTGGTGTCTAAAGTATTTTTTGGTACCAAATCATAAAAATAGATGCACTCATTTTAAAATCAAGGTTGGATTTGCTCTAATGTGTAAAACTACTTCACAAGCATATATCTCATATTGAGGTGTCCAAATAGTAAAACATAAGTGTTTTTCACCTTCTTAACGTTAACCTGGAGCAAATATAAGTCTTCCTCCGTGTTCATGAAAAATTTCTGTAGTGTTTGTTGTACCTGGAAGGGCAAAATGGGAAAGAACCTCAATGCTTAGAAATGGAAGATAGAACAGCCATTTGTAAGAGCATATAAGATGGTTGAGTTGCTAACTCCAGTATGCTACCTTGAAAACAAAGGAGGCTCAAAGTCTCAACAAATTTAATGATTAGTATACCTCGCAGCGAATAAAACAACATAAATTATATTAAAAGACAATCTTCTCTGGATATCTTTTTCCGCATTCGACCACAGTAAAGAGTTCATTGGTAACTACCTTTTTCATATGTATACTACATCTACAACTAGTCCTCCCAAATAAGATCTATCTATTCTAGGGTAGATTATAGGGATGTGCAGGGCCAGGTTTAATGTTTTTCCTTGCTACATGTCATGGAACTAGTTTTATCAAAAAAAATCCGAAATAATTATAGAATGCCCGTAAACATATATCTGATACTCCTAGTCAGACAAAGGCGTGCTTGGGCTTGAAGTATGGATAACAATACACTAGCCCACCCATGACCAAGTAGCAGATAAATCCATAATAAATGGAGGGAGACAAGGATTAAACTCATGATCTCATGCTACGATCTGCTCTGATATTATGTTGTGAATTCAGTTCTATCAAAAGTTTGAACTAATGGTTGATGTTAGATCCATGTATAAATAGAGTATTCATGTATTTATGTAGGTATTGGATGACATAGTTAGGGTTAGAATAGTGTGTTAGCCTATTACGTTTATTTTGTAATCAGTCTTTAAATTTGGTGACCAAGACACTATAAATAGCCCATTGGGGTGTAATTTTCATTGACCAATGAAATTATAATTGTTTTTTCTCCTTTTGGTTTCTCTCTCCTCTCCTTCGATTCCCCCCTTTCTGTTCTTCATGATTTTCCCACTTGATTACGATGGATGATGATGATCATTGATTGCGTGATTCGTCTTTGATGAAGAATCGAAGCTAACATGATATCAGAGGTAGGGTTTTGAAATCGATTTCTCCTCCATCACTGTGTTCTTTGTGTTGATTCTTGACTCATGGTGACCCCAATTGATATGCAAACGAATCGCGCACTAACAGAAACCCTAATTGATCCATCAGATGAGTTATTTCTCCACCAATTAGAGCATCTGAACTGTTCCCTTTCCTGTAAAACCTTGGATGGAGAAAACTAAGGTCATTGGAAGCATGCTGTTGAGGTTTCGTTGATCGCCAAGAGTAAGCTAGGTTTTGTCCATGGAACTACAAAGAAGCGGAAGATTGATTCTCCTCAACTTGCTCAATTGGAAAGGTGCAATACTGTGATAATATCTTGACTTTTGCATTCTTTGACTAATGAGATTGCAGAGTATTGTGAACTGCTCTACTGCTTTTGAGATTTGGGATGAGTTAGGACAACGATTTGGTCAAGCAAATGGGGCTAAAATATTTTAGGTACAAAGAGACTTGTGTCAAATATCACAAGGGCGTCTCTCTGATAGCCTAATTCACAAAAATAGAAAGACTTTGGGATGAATATGGAGCTTTGATCAAGATATCCTCATGTAGTTGTGGAGCTGGGAAGGAGACCAGTGATCTTTTGCAAAGCCAAAAGCTTATGCAATTCTTGATAGGGTTAAACGAATCTTATAGGACCGTGAGAGGAAACATCTTGATGATAAGTCCTTCATCATTGGTTTCTCAAGCCTACCAATTAGTTTTGTAGGTAGAGAAACAAAGAGATGTGTATAATATACTATTTATACAAGGTGATTCTACAGCTATTTACTCGAACACTGACAAGCACACTAAGAATCAGGGACAGGGAATTGGATCTGGGTCATCTGGAGAGAGAAAGACACAGTTATTTTGTAGGTACTGTAAGAAGCAAGGATAAGTGATAGAGAAGTGTTTTAAGCTTCATGGATGCCCATCAGGGACTGAAAATTCGAAAGGAAAGAAGATTGTACCTAATGTACACTTTGGAAGTGATGAGGGTTCAGTGATCAGTGAGGATACAAAGGAGGGATCCCATGGAATTTGCTTTGATCAAAATAAGGACATGTCTGGTGCAAGGTCAGGAGCTGGTTTGAGCAAAGACAAACTAGGACAACTTATGTCATTGCTGGGGAAGTTAGGCATTCAAGATAGCAGCATGACATCAAACATGAAGAATAGGGGAGGCAGTTCAATGCTTGCAGATACCTCTACTTGTCTCTTCACTCAATAGTGTTTATGATTGGATACTGGACAGTGGAGCTAGTAACCATATATCACCTGATCTTAGCCTGTTTGACTCATATAATGTTGTTACTGGGCCTTGTTTTATCACAATGCCAAATGAAAAAAGGGCTAATGTTCTTCATTTCTAGAAGAGTAATTCTCAGTCCAAAAATAACCTTAGAAAACATATTACATGTGCCTGAATTCCATTTTAATTTGCTCTCAGTTTGTAACCTAGCCCTTCAAACCTCAGGACAGCTGAATTTCGATTCTAAAACTTGTCCCTCCGGATCCTTTCAATGAGGATGCAAGTGATGCTTGATAAACACAATGATGGCTTTATCATGTTTCAAGAGACTTGTTTGATAATAAAGGGAACCTGGAATCTGTTTCATCTTTCGCTTGCACTTTTGGTTTATCTCTAAGACGCATAAATAAATCACTAAAAGACTGTTGAAGTGACAAATTCCTGGAAATTAGGGGGCGTTGAGGACAAAGAAATTGTTTGAGTTACCTTTTTTATCTAGTACCAAATTAACAAAAGCTCTTGCGCGGGAAGATTGGCTAGAGATTTCCTGTAAAAATATTAGCCCTACTCAATTCATAACGAGACTACTAAAAAAAATGGAATCAAAAATGACAAAAGGGAATTTGATGCTAAGCTTGATCCAACTGTCCAAATTCAATCATAAAAAATGAAAGGTCATTATTAAACTAAACTGAAAAAAGAAAAAGAAAAAAACAAGAAAAACCATGAATCTCATGGAACCCTCTCCCTCACTAGAAGGATGGAAGAATTGAAACCGACGACTACGAAGGGGAATCGAAGTCGGCTTTTAAAATCAAGCTGACGATGATGAAAAGAAAAACAAAGCCGACAACAACAAAGAGAAACGAAACCGACAACAACAGAGAGGATCGAAGCCATCAACTTTGTTACAATGATTGAAATTGATGGGTTTCTCCAAACGATGGAGGTGTTGAAGGGCTTCGAAGAGATTATTGCAATTGGGTGTCAATTTTTTTTTCCCTTTTTCGTTTCCTATTTTCTTTTAATTCATTTGGTTTGATCGTAACCCTTCATTTTTTATGATTAAATTTGGACGGTCGGATCAAATTTAGATGGGACTTAGCATCACACAAATTTGTGTGATGTTAGCATCAAATTCCCTTTGCCCTAAACAAATATCTAAAACTACATGTATTAGTATGGTTCATATACCTCGGAGTCATCCATAAGTCCTTTTAGATAGCATACATGAATAGTGTCCATTGATAGAATATATGACCTATCTAATCTATTCTTGTATCGCAGGGGAAAACCACGATAACTTTTTTAGGGGAAGCGACAACATAGTAAAAATATACACATAAAAAGTATTCCTTTTGTCTCAAAATATGTAAAACACTTTGATCATGTATGTTTATTAAGGAAAATGAGTTGAATTTGATACAAATAACCTTTTTACCCTTTGTATGTTAGTGGGAGAGGAGAAGTGAGAAAAATGATATTGGGGTGTGATGATGTGATATAATATGAATAGTAAGTATAATTGAGTAAATTTAGGTAAGAAACTTTCCATATACGGTAATGTTTCATTTATTTTGGGACGGACAAATGAAAAAAATTGTTTCATTTACTTTGGGATGGAGGGAGTAGTAATTATTACATGAATAATGGATAAAATCAATAACAAAAGTACGAGAACAAGTTAAACGAAACAATTCAATTATGCATATGTAGAAAATGTCTACACTTATTTTAGCCTTAATCGTCGTGTCTTCGTATTGTTGAATGCCTCAAGTATAGCATCTGTAGAGAAAGTTTCCGCAATTTTTTTCTATATATATATATAATCTAATAATCTTTAAGAAACTTATCTTTCTTTTTTGTTGCAAAGACTGGTTTTGACAATTTTCAAAGCGAAAAAAGCCCTTTCTGTAGTTTCTGCCGAGGCAGGAACAGTCATCACAAGACGAATGAGCGTATCAATAAGAGGATAGATGATGGACTTTCCCCACTTAACTCATTTTTTCTCTTGAAGAAACTATCTAATGTATTTTGCTTCATTTTTTTATGAACTGATCAATTGACAACGAACAGTGAAGTGTATGAAGAAATAGACATGGATGATTGAGATCTTGTTTTAACAAAAATAAGAAGAAAAACAAGAAGTAGAAGACACAATAAAACAATAAGAGGAAATTTTTTATTTTTTATTTCCTTTTTGGGTTGTCACTGCAGGCATTTGGAAATTGAAATATTATGAGAGTTGTGATTGGATGATTTTTTAATTTTTTTTGTTTATGGTAATCAAGTGTAAAGTTTCAGGTTTCAAAAATCTCTTTCATATTTTCAAAATTTACTTATTTAAACTACCTAACAGATACTCATCTATTAGATTTTTTTGTCCATTATTTTAAAATTTTAAAAATTATCCACCGAATATTAATAGTATACTAATAAACTTCAAAATTTGAGGGGGTGCAATGGCCCCAACCAGGCCCCCCTTATGTTCCGCCTCTGCTTGTACCAACCTTGATTACTGGCCCTCTATATAGGAGACATAGTGATGATGTTAAATACCATGCTGAGAAAAGTGAGTGGCTAAGTTTCTCTTGTGATCTCATTCGCATAGTTGTTTCACGCCATTGTGGTGGCTGTTGTGGATTTGTCTAGCAGTTTCTGGGGTTTCCACATAAAAATTGAGCCCCTAGTTGTGTTCTTAATCCTAACATACCAATCATTCATCACCCTTGCCACACCACCATCCAAGATTATACCCTGTCTAAAGTTCAAAATCATTTGATAATATCAATCAAATATCAAAACTCAAATCCGCAAAACAGCAGGATCAGATCAACTCCCTCCTCAAAACAACATCAAGCGATTTCATAAACAACACAATCACAAGTCCGATTATCACTATTATCATTCAATGAACCTCGTTCTCATCATTATCATTATCATGATCGATATCATTAAAATCGATGAATTGGCAATGACTTCAAGAGAGTTAGGGACGAGACCTGAGGAAGGGTGCTGAGATGAAAGCAGCCGGTGGACTTGTCGAGGTCCCCGCCGTAGGTCGAGCCGCTTCGCTGTAACTGATCCCACTCACCGGCGGTGCTGATTCTGTACAGAAATTCATCGTCCCGCACGGTTGTCGCCATGGTATCTCAGGCCCGCGGGCACTGTTTCTAACGAAACTGACTGATGACTCGTATTCGGATGAGGCAAAGAAATTGTTAGTGGGTGCAGTTGTGTGTGTTTTGGTTTTGCTGTTTTTTTTTTTTTTAATTTGAAAAAAAATTAAAATTCTATTAAAAGAATGTAAATGCTTAAAAAAAATAAAATATAAAAAAAATTTAATAAAAATAATCTTAAAAATAAATA
>JAOVYX010015525.1:0-57043 GCA_035668315.1 Drosera spatulata | reverse complement strand
GACAGTTCATCAGCCATTCACTTGACCCGTGATCAGATGCATCATGAGAGGACCAAACACATTGACATCCAGTATTACTTTATACGGGACGTTAAAGATGTCAAGGTGATCAAGATTGCTACTGCAGAAAATCCAGCTGATATGTTGACGAAACCATTTTCTGTATCAAAGTTTCGTCATTGCCTACAACTATTAGGAGTGGAGGGCAGTTAGGCTCGTTTGAAGCCTAGGTGGAGATTGCTCGTCCACAATGAAGTTGATTTGAGTTAAGGTGGAGATTTGTTGACGGTGGTGCCTCAAATCCGCGTTCGTCTCCGCGTCCTCCCCGCATGGCCTTACGTGTGGCTTCTCCGTGTCTCCTCCGTGTTTGATTTTGGGGTATAAGAAGAGGAGAGGCGGGGAAGATGAAGGGGCAGAGAAAGGAGAAGTGAGGCAAGGGGATGAGAGGCAGGAAAAGAGATAAGGAAAGAAGAGAAAACACTATTCACATATACACACAAAAACACATTGAGGGTTTAACGGATTTGTTTTAGAGATTATTATCTCTATCCCTTATTATGAGATTCTCAATATTTTGAGTGTATCTCCTTTTGTATTTTCTCATTTTGGTTAGTGGATTGTTCGTCGTCGGCGACCGCCCGTGGTTTTTCCCGCAAGGGTTTCCACGTAAAAATCTTTGTCTCAATTTATTTTTTGCGCACTCGTTATTGTTTGTGTTTATAATTAACAGACCCGTTCGTAATATGTTTTACTAAAAGCAAGATGACAGTCATACACATGTGGACTGAGTTCATTTCCCTCACCTGCGCACAAGTTCAAAGCTATCGTATCATAATTCAGGGCATTGGCCAGCAATCTTGAAAAAGAGCAGTGACGAGGGACATATTCTATTAATCGACTATGATTCCCATTGTTATATGCCGAGTAACGATCCAAGAGACAAAGCTTCTTTTCAGGAACATCAAAGAGAGAAGAATCCTATCTCTACATGGAGAGAAAACTTCACGACTTGTTCCTGATATTGAGGCAACGCTTGAACCAACAGTGAAAGAATTTCCTTTCAATGAGCAGATCATTATGTCAAAAACCAACAGTGAAAGAATTTCCTTTCAATGAGCAGATTCAACCTTGCACACGATCGCATTCATTCGAAGAAGAATATTTGAGAAACAGGTTGGCGTTGAAATATTTCGATCCCCATGGCAAAACTAGGGTTTCATCCCCCCTGGTCGCCATGTTGGGGGTTCGATCCCCAGTCCAATCTTCCATCACCATAGCAACATGAGAATTACTTCCCTATATGTCTCTCGACAATCATCATCGGTCCGTTTCACGGCTTTTTCGGGGAATCACCCCCTGACCAAGCGATATCTCAGATCCATAACGCTAGGGTTTCCCCTTATCGTCACTGTTTTTTTCATATCTCTCCACAACAGCGGCAGCGTCAAGGTGGGTTGTGTTTCGGCCTTGATGGACCCCTCTGATCTCAGATCTGGACGATCTTCGACCACATCAAGGTTGTAGTTTCCACCACCATCGGCCACTACTCCAAGGAGGTAGATGATGAAGAAGCAGATCAAATTTGGGGAATCATCCCCGTTGGCTGCAGCAGGGATTTGAGATCTGAATTGCGAGATCTAGGGTTTCACCTTCGTTGCTGTGCTCGATGGAGATTGGAAACGATCGTGAATCACCCCCTTGGGTCGCTCGCTGCGATCGATCTCCGATCAAAGCACGACGGCGACGACGGCGATGGGAATCACCACAGGTCGCTCGTCGCCATCTCCGAGTCCTCGTTGCTCTTTGACTCGATGGGTATGTGTTTATTTGTAGAGAGGAGAACACCACAAGATGGAAAATTTGGGGGAGGTGTAACGGTTAGTTTTTCTGTGTTTGTGAGTTTAAGGTTTTGTTTTTCCGTGAGTTTTAATAGAAAGGAGTAAATGAAACCGAAGATAAAATATATAATTTTATTTGTGTTTATATGTGAGTTTTGAAGTAGAAATTTGGATATAAAAAAATTGATGAATTATATTTTTGTCTTTTGTTTTTGATGATGTAGAGGATCTTGGTATATTATTTTCTTTTATTCAAAAAAATCCCTCAAAAAAAAGGGAATAAATTTAACCCAATTTTATTCTATTGTTTTACTTTTCCTCCCCACTAAACTCCAAACACACACAACATGAGACAGAGGATTTTTAATCAAAATCTCTCCCTTCCCCTCCTTCATGTAACTCGCAAACCAAACCTAAAGCGAAGGGAGGTGAAGGAAAGTGAGGTGAAAAGAAATGAAAAAAAAATATTATTTTTTTAAATATTTTATTCTAAAGGAGAAAATAATGAGGGTATTTTTTTTATTTTCTTTATAAATATTTTCCTTCTCTCGACCAAAACTCACAAATAAAATGAATTTATTAAAATAAGTCCAATCATGAAATTAAAATAGGTGTTATTATTGTCATAATTTGACATTAAAAAATAATTTTAACATCACTATATAACTGTCATTCTAATGTTTGATTGTATCTTAGAACAAAATGAGATTAATTCAAACTCAATTGTGTATTCATTGATAAATTAATCCAACTTGAACATAAATAATTGAAAAAATAATAGCATTGCTAACATAGCAACTATAACTAAATTTATATCTGATGTCAAATTTGAAACTATGTTTAGCTGGATTCTATTTTAATTATCAGTTTTAACTTATGATTAAAACCCTATTTTTATAGTTTAATGTCAAAATATAATTATAATACCACATATAACTTATGGTTGGATTTACTCTTAAAATCTCTCACCTCACCTTACCTTCTTTCCCCTCCAAAATCGAACTCACTTGTATTAGAGACATTTTTCTCTCTCACTCAAAAGAATTCATTATCTATTAAATTCAACATATATATAAAAATTTACGTCAAATCAAAACATTTTGAATAAATTGAAACAAAAGAAATATGATACAAATTAATAAATAGTCGTTTTGTACGTCAGAAACCCAAATCGGTGGGGAGTTTTCCGTAAGAAAGCCAAGGGGTAGTCAGTCCACAACGAACATCTACCTTGATGAAACAGAAATCTGAAACATTTCAGTATCTTTTAATTTCAACACTCTAACTTCCTGTATAGGTTTCTACATCAGCTCTGGAGTTTTGCTACATATGCTACAACTTTCCAAAATCCAGACGACGCAGGAAGAACACAGGAGAAATCGCATTTGTCACTAGTCATTCTCCTGCCTACAACACTCACGACGAGGAGCGAGATCAGAAAACAGGACTGCCAAAATACATTGATAAGCTGCTCCATTTAACATTCACCAGCCCTTGAGAAGTTCATCAGCCATGTCCTTGTAGCTGACTCTCTTCTTCTTCTTTATTTGCTCCCCGGCCTCACCTACAGATGGGTTCGCTTTTGGGACATCAGTAGCAGAAGTCTGACCGTTTCCAACCGGAATGCTGCTTTCAACTTTCTTCAGACCAAGACTTGGAATCATATCAAGTAACATGGCATGTACTGGATCCACCATGATTTCCAATTTTTCGGAAGGGCTTGTCACTCTGTTGCTATCTGGTTCGAAGGAAACAGCATTATCGGATAACTCGTGATTAGTTTTCTCATCCGCATAGATGTTGGGGTTAGGCTCAGATTGTACATTCGACCTTGCTGGAGAAAATGCTTCCTGATGGAGAACTTCAGGACTTCTGTTTTCATATGTATGATCAGAATCATGAGCTTTGGTCACTTCATTCTTCGGTAGGTCCACTTGATCAACCGGAAAAGTTTCATCTGATTCATCTTCATGTAACTTAGCTGCCCTGCTTGCCAGTCGTGCTCGAGTTCTTCTAGGTTGCCTGACATTTAGTTTACTTATCTGAGCCCCAGTTTCATCTGGAGAAAATGCCTCTTGATGGAGAACTTCAGGACGTCTGTTTCCATATGTATTATCAGAATCATGAGCTTCGGTCACTTCATTCTTCGGTTGATCCACTTGATCGACCGGAAAAGTTTCATCCGATCCATCTTCATGTAACTTAGAGGCCCTGCTTGCCAGTCGTGCTCGAGTTCTTCTAGGTTGCCTGACATTTAGTTTCCTTTTCTGAGCCCCAGTTTCAGCAGACCGGTTATCTTTTCTCTTGGGCTCTCTATTGACCACGACAAGTTTTCGGTCCCTTCCAGGAGGTGTTGGTTCCGTTTCGGCTTCGTGTTTAGGGGAAGCTGAATTGCTGCGAGCATCTACTTTGCACCTGTAAATAGAAGATTAGTATCACAATGAAACCTGATTTCCTAACATAAAACAACAAGAGACAAAGCAATCATCAAGCCAAATTGCACTCACTCGTCATCTGATATGGATTCTTCCAAGTCGCTGGGCTTCAGGCTGTAGGAGGTCTCCGATATCTTTTCACCATTTGCCAAGCAATCTTCCAACCACTGGCAACGAACCATACGCAGTTTTTTCTGGCACAGTACACGCATTTCTTCACTCGGAAAACTATAAAGATAGCAGCAAGGGATTCAGAAAAGTGGGGGTAACAGAATACACGTTGGAGTTTCCTGCTAAAAGGAATGCATACTGCAGGAACTATTTAAATTAATGAACATCAATGCTGAGAAAATCGCCGAGCTACCTCTTTAACAAGGTCTCAAAATTGATTGAGGTTCCAGGAACTGAGACGACAACCACGTGGGTGGCCTGAGACAGGTCCCGGCTAACTTTGCCACCTCCCACTGATACATCAATACCCATCCTCCTCGAAGCCAGCTTCAATATGGTATCCCAATCTGGAGAGCTTCAACAAAAGAGATAGGTTAGCTGCTAATGTATTGTAGAGAAAATTTGAGCTAACATGAAAATAATGACTAAACGTTCTACTTCCACAAAAAACAACATAATAAAAACAGGAGATGAAAAGTATGATGAGTTCTCTTACCGCAGCTGTGGTAAAAAGTGAAAATATATGCGGCAGCCACTAAAAAGGCACCACTTCCTGTCAGGACAACACTTCCTCTTATAATACTCGGCAATACTGGTATCTTCCGATCTAGTTGCATTGCTCAGTATCTGGGGAGAAAATTTCACAATGTATTTATACCAGGAGGTAATAACCACATCCCATCACACTTATAGAGTTCATGCAAGTAAAATGTAAAGTGAAAAAGACGCTAACCTGCTTGAGATCTCCCACATTGACATCACAGAAGTAAAAGTTTGAAAAATCATCAACTTCGTCTTGCAACTTCTTCCTAGAAGAGGCTGACAGGAAGAGAAAGTACCTGTGAGCAAAGGATGAGTCATGATTGTGTGACTTGAGTCGGAGAAAACAAAAAAGATCGGAAATGTACTCACTTCGGTTGCAATGGAAGAAGCTTCTTCTTCGAACAACAATCCAAAAGCCAAGAATAGTGGATAACATCTCTGTTACGCTTTGCTGCCTCATACTTGATCCCTGACATAAGATTGAAAGATACTGAATTGAAGACGTAGACTAGCAGACAAGGCTGCGGAGTCGATAGAAGTACCTTTACTTTCAGCAGCAACGCACTGTGTAACTTTGTCGTTTAGATTCATGGAGAAAGTGCCTCCATATTCAGAGACCATTTTATGTAGCATGTCCAAAGAATAACCAGGAGGAACATTGATGAAGTCTATGTATGTCAAGGAAAGATCAACAGCTAAACAAGAGGTTGGCACATGAAGTAAGCGAATAATAATCAATTATATATCATCTCTCCAGTCAGCCTACTGTCTAGGTTTCTCACCCTATTTACCTTCTTCCTGCAATAAAATGAACAAACAAAATTCTTCCTCACATGCACTGCGAACCTACTAGATCAGTCTCAGAGCATAGTTTCAGTATAACACATCAACAAGACCAAAAGCAGGTAAAATAAATGTCAATTAGCACCACAACTAAATATCAATATAAAATAGCTTGGCAGAAGGATACAAAATACCAAATCTGAGAATATCAATGATTCACCCTTCACCGTGGAGACATCAGTAGGAACAAAATGGGACGGAACAAGGGACAGCTTCTTCTTTGCTTCTCTTTTCGAAGATTTAACCCGCTTTGGTTTGTCAACTAGCATGATATCATCGTCCGCTCTTCGTTGTGTTGTACCATTACTAGAATGCACCAGCTCTATAAAGGCTGGTATGAAACGAGCAATCGGAGGGAGAAAACTTTTAAAAGCTAACACATAGCGTTAAGTCTAGAAATAGAGCACGAAAAACGAAAATAACTTAGTAACATATGTATCCATGTTAAGAACTTGCTGATTCAATCTCCTTACACTGTACATCAAGGCACTCATGCCAGGGTTTGTCATATCTCACCCGGTCAATACGGGGGAAGCGCAAGCTGTATGGTGCTGCAAACACCTAGTATCCAAAAGAAATACACACACACACACACACAAAAAAAAACCATAGCAACTCAAAGACCTACAAAGGGCCTGATGGAGAAGAGAGGTTGTTGCTAAAATACAATCGCACGAAGAAGATAACTTAGTCATACCTCGGTTCTTATTGTACGGATATCACTAGTGATGGAGAGTATGATAGATCTACAAGGTTGACATTAAAAGAAGAATTAAAAGCAGTCAGGTTAACCAGCAGATGCCATTTCTACAGCTCGATACATGGGATGAGAAAAAGGAAAAAGTTTAAGCTCTGAGCTCCATTAGCAGATGGAAACAAACAAAAGGATTCTTACTTCTCAGGATTCTCGATCCAAACATCTGGCCTCTCCTTAGAATTGTTTGTAACTTGATAAAAACTTGGCACTCCCTTCTTTGAATCAGATTTTCTGAGATGATGGATGAAGAAAAATAAAACATATAAGATGATCATTAGACATGGATGTATAAGCTTATTCAGTAGATGAAATCTTTTTCTCCCAAGTATTTCATGGTTCTTATAACAACTCGAGGTCAAGATGCTTCTTATTGAAGACAAAACAGACCACTCATACATGGAATTTTCATGAAAACAGCTCACAGAGGATAAAACAAAGAAGTGAGGTACACAGAGGAAGTACTCTCCATAGTGACCCACTAGTCTAAAGGAGACTACATGCCACCAAGTGTTGTGTGCCTATAAATTATCAGATGCAAGATCTCTAAGGTGCTCCTTCCGACAGTTTGCCTATGAATTTTTCAGTTGAGACCCACAACTAAGAGTGTTTGTGGCAATTCCTTCTGACCAGATAATAAAGATTCCAATTCAAGCCACATGTCTATTCAACCATTGACAACAAGCAAATGCTAAACTAAGTACCTAAAATATGGTTTGAGTTTGGTCACTAATTCATCGCGTTCCTCGTCAGAAAGTCCAGTACCCACTCTGCAGAAGGAAATGAACCTGGAAAAGAAGGCCAACACTAAATAATTGATGAAACCTGAGACTCTTGTTGTTAGAATAGGAATTTTCCCCCAAGTTTGTCTTCTTTGCACTTGCTTTGCAGGTGTGAAACAAGCATTGTACAACTACAAAAACCTTGTTAAACTTGAATCTCCCGTCGGAAAAAATTGGCCCTTCATCCACATTTAACCAAGAGATTTCATTGTCTACCACCCCAACTTGACTTGAAGTCATTTCTGGTTACTTAGACTTCTCACATCTTGGCAATCATTCAGAGTTATCCCCCACACCTTAAAAACAAGCAACAAAAACAGAAAACATGTGCACCTTCTAGGATAAGAGTTTGGAGGTGAACTCTCAGCAAGGCCCATCAGAAACTGTGCCACCTAGTCTCCACGAAAAATCCAGAATCCAGATATTATAAGCTTTCATTGAATACTGCTGGATAGGCAAAGAGAAAGGAGATATGCAACTTAGTTCAGAAATCACCTCCCCTCCAAATCGGCCAGAACCATAATATCCTCCTATAAACATGCATCCCAATATAAACATATTTAGAAAGTAGAATCACAAGAAAGAAAAAAACACCAAGCAGATGCAAAAAGAGAAATCACGTCAATAACATGGACTAACCTATAATGAGAACATCCAAATCAGAGCCAGCACGTACATACTCGGGTTTCAACTTCATCCACTTGCCACTTCGGTCACCTGGTTCCCATCTGGACCCAAGGTCCTTCACCACAATACCCTCATCCCTATTACAAAAAAAGAGAAAATTGTCATGAAAGGAATCATCATATTTGGCATTCACCGACTATTCAAGGAGAAAAACAGTTAGCGATGCAAAGTTGGCTCATACATGAGCAATCGGTCAATATGAAATCAAAAGATAAATTGTGTTCCCCTTATGAGTAGACATCATAAGATGATTTTTTGATGCCAAAAGTTCCTCCCTTTCTACAACAAAAAGTAATCACTCAATGATGTGTTACCATAATGAAAACAACCCAAGAAATTGCATACAATAAAATACAAGAAAACCGTTCAGACAAAATAGAACAGAAATGAACAACTTCCCTCATGTCAATAATAGAAACTCACCTATTCTCAATGGTATCTTTAAAAAATCTCTCAACATCATCCACATTTCGAGCTATAAGGGCCCAGCATGGCTCACCTGCATCGGAAGGCTATTGAATCATATAGCTTTCAAATGCTTTATCCCACAGTAACTGCAAAAAGTATAGAAAAGTATCCCATCCTCCACTCTTTTTTCTTAGGTGCTCTGCTTAAGAACTAACACATAGCATACACCAGTTGATATGGGCTCTAGCAACAATATTATTCTCACTCCAAAATTAAGCAAAAATGAGGAGTTATCTGCACAAAATCTTATTTTAATCCTTAAATAAGTAAGACTGCTTATGCTTTTCCTTATTCCATCCATAGCAGGTTGAAATAGTAGACTAGCCTCTAAAGTACATATAGCAGATACATAGAATGCAAGTGTCTAGACTCCAAAGAATATATTTCTAGGGAACTACTGAGGTTTATAATTACCAGATGATCGATGATTATTAAGGCCACCATTGGGAACTAAAATTTCAAACCGTCCTTTCAATGGCTTCACAACTTTTCGTAGAATCTCTTGTCGCTCCTTCAATGTCTGATGAATAACACTTGTGTCTCCAGCATAAAGAATATCAAAGGCCACGTCTAACCAGTTATAATGTAAGGCATCAAACTTGAACATATGGGGGCCACACAAACAAGTAAAAGATTAAAGAGCTTAGGTTGTGTGTCATAGCATAGGCGTGTCTGGTAAGGAATTAATGATTAAGATTAAAACAACACAAATCAAGGGTTGAGATTAGAATGCTATCTTTTAACCTTAATCATTCATTTTTCACCTTTTAATCTCAACCATTCATTTTCACTAAACACACCCATATCATGAGACTCATGACACACTCCCTTTTTCCAAGATTAAAAAAGGAATCCAAAAGAAGCAAAATGAAAAAGGATACAACACAGCTGTGTCAGAAGAAAATGTAGATTGTGTCAGAAAGGCAGTCAAGGCAAAAATAATTCAGAGGTTAACAGCTAAAAACCTGTCGGTCACTGTCTAGTCCTTCCCTTGCAGCCTTTGCTGCGAAGCAAAAGGAAACTCTATTATAAACTATCAACGAGGAAAAAAAAAAGACAAAAGAAAAAAACTTGACGAACCAATTTCCTGATTAGATCCAAATTCGGCAAAACGATTGGCCAAGGTGTCCCAAACTAACATCTCCCCATCAAGTATGCACCTGGAGTTGTTCGAAAGAAAAAATAACCGTATCAATGACCTTTAATTTGCTGGAACCAGATCAACAAACACGCAATCACATGATATATAAAATACAGAGCATATTCATGGTGATGCCAACAGTTAACAATAGGTAAAGAGAAGAGCTTCAGTCTACTTAGATGTATAGAGATGCTTTGGTAAACTAATCTGAATCTCCAAAGCAGCGAGGAGATAAATTAATCCTCATTCAAATCCAATAACACAAAAACTAAACCAAGTAAAACAGAGTGGTGCAAAAACATAAAAAATAGCAGCTAATATACATGGTTACCTATCTTCCAAAACGTTATCCATAACAATTTTGGACATTGCATGCCCATATTCAGGGTGATCATGAAAGTTCCTGCACATTTAGAAATGAAAAAATCTATAAATACGAAAAACACTGGTAAATTGCTAGAACTCAACCAATTAATGTTATTTTAGAACAAAAAGCTAATTATCATACTAACTACTAAGTATACTAGAAGATCTCTGAAACCGTGGTTCCCCTGTTACCCAGCCATACTGAAGTCAACATGACACAGTTTATGAGTACAACAAGTAGTAGCATGTTATGTTACATCACCTTGGATAAATGATGGAAATACTCAGTAAGGATTTCAACAGAATCTTTGTTTTTCAATAAGGTCATTGGAAAGGAGGTTGTGAAAATGATTTTGTAGCATCCAGGTTTCCACACGGAACACCTGAGAGGTTTCTCAACTTCAGTACCCATAACACCATAACACAATTACCCTGCCCAAGGGTGGTTAGTCCACCCGCATCCAACAATCAAGAGAATAAGATCTTTCTGACAACGCCCTAATGAAACCTTTGGACTCCCAAGGCACAACTGCCAAGCAGCCAAGCACACCAAGGCCAGCGTATCTAACAATTGAATTAGAAGGTAACTGTTTGACTCAATGACCATAGTTATTACTTTATGTCAGAAAAGAAACATGACGATAACCAGAGCCAACATCATAAAATTGGAAACCAATCAGTGAACTAACATAATGCCCACTAAAAGGATGATGTCAAGTGTCAAGTGTCAAGTGTCAACTACCTTGAGAAGAAGTGTATATCAGCTCCATTTTTATGAATTTGGATCCGATCACCGTCAAATTTGCACTCCACAACCACTTCTTTCCCATGAAGCTACAGAAGAAACTGATTAATAAGGCTACACTGTAATTGAGTACAAGTACCACACACACAAGTAGTCATGACAGCATTATAAACTCTCAAGCTATTACTAAGGCCCTGTCTGTTAAAAATATAAGCCGGTCAAAACCAAGTTTTTAAAACTCAAATGGAGATCTTGTGTTTGGTGTGGGCCAATTGTGCATTTTTCGAGCCCAAAAACCCCGATCAGTCAGAAGCCATCAAAAGAATCTTTTTTTGGACGTGGGTTGGGTTCTCCCTGCTTTGACCAGTATCTTAAACCATATAAACATTTTTCTTTTCTATCCTCTCTCTTTAACAACAAACATGACATTATTTTGTACCCATCAAACAATTTTAGTTAATACGCTTTTCTATTGTTTTAGATGGTAGGATTCGATTAAGAAATAAAGATAAATTAATCCTAAAATTATGATAAATTTCTTACTTTTATCTAATATTATCAAATTTTTTTTTATACTATCAAATAGCTTAATAGCTTAATATCCTTCTCATCCATACTTTATAAGTCAACCATCTTTGATTTTATCACATTCAAACTGACTTTAAGCGTTTTTTTTTACCAAACACCAACAACTTATTTAAAACTCACGATAAGCTGACTTTTTTACTTTCAGTCATAAGCACTCAAACTCACTATTTTTCAGCTTTAACAAACAGCCCCTAATCACTATGTGATAAAGTCTGTTTCATCATCAGTAAAGCTATAACTAAATACTAATTTCATGCCTTTTTCCACGCAGCTGCTGCATTGCTGACTCTCATAGCTAATTGAGGACGGATTGCCTTCCCTACTTCAATGTCCTGCAGGCATAACATCAATAAAAATTTCAGCTCTGGTGTTGCGCAATCCGTCATTCAAGAGAAAAGAGAGCACAGAAGCAGGAAAGACGACAATACATTAAATAAGTGAATACACTGATCGTTATACAAAATAGGCAAAATGACAGTTAAATTGGCAGATGCTATAGTTTGTTTCATCAACAGTATCCTCTTTAAAGAACTAATGCTAACTTAAACATAAGAAAATCACTCAACAATTAAATTTGTACATCAAAAGATCACATCACTCTTTGGATGAATACCCTATTACATGTATGATCATGTGTCTTAAAAGTTCCATGCCGTGTTCAAAACCCCGTATGCACCTCTTAAAATGTACGCACTATTATAATACTAAAGGCCTGTGCTATACGCCACACATGAAAAAAACCGCACAAATGTCTGAGGGCACAAAGTGGAGCGAAGGAGGGAAAGTCCAAAATGCTGTAGAGAACCTGACGCTTATGCCTCTGACTTCGATCCTTCAACTTCTCGCAAACAAGTTTTAGATCACACGTGACATTAAACAGATCTTCTGCATCAGGATGAAATTCATGGAAGATGCTTTTTTCACTGACTCCTAGTTTGAGATCTACAACAAGAGAAGGCTCAAGTCAGAATCTGCATGAGCAAAGCACTGCCAAGCAAGAAATGCATCAAGGTTAACCTTTAAGTATAATCATGACAATCCACTTCATCTCCTGTGCATTTGTCTTCCTTATCAGATCCCCAAGCACTGACGTCTTCTCTGACCTATTTTCCAAATATAGATGAAAATCTGTAAGAGATATACTCAATCAGAAGGGGACATGAAAATGTTGAACTAGATGCTCTACAAGTACTCTTCAGTATTGGATGCCTCCTAAATATCAGAATGCTTGATCGACATATTTTCTCAGACAAAAAGACAATTCATTGGAACCACTTCTTTCAAGCTATGTCTACGAATTAACGGAGCACAAACAATGTTGCTGGAAACAAGATGCACCCTACAAAAACATTTCCTTGGTACCACTTCTTTCAAGGTTTCGTCTAAAAATGTACCCAACAACAGGACGTGGAACATATACTAACATCAACTGTGCATATTGACTGCCACCACAAGAGACCAAACAGACAGGAATCCAACATAATTATCAAAAGAAAAAAAGAAACAAAAACAAGAATCCAACAATAAAAAAACATCATGCAATGCTTCTTCCCAACATGCTTGATTGATCAATATACAACCATTTAGCCTCAGTTTCTCGATGCAGATATGTCACTGAGCCACAGAGCAATCACCAATCATGACAACCTCGCATTATAAAATAAAACAGTCATCGCCATCAGCAATAACTTGCCTGCTTTCACTGGAAGCGAGGCGATCCAGCAAGTCATTTATCTCCCTGATCGTCAGTCCCCCGGATACCATCCCCTGTCTCCGCTGCAACACCTATATCAAAAAAATCACCAAACAAACCACAAACAAATTGTTCAGAGTGAGTCTTTTACCATCAGTTCGTATTTCTTATATAGTTGGTTAACAACATGGTATCAGAGCACGTTCCTTGTAGGTTCGTATCTTGCTACTTTACTTTCTTATTGTGTCCGTACGTGGTGTTTATTTGACACTTCGTTTGCGTTGGGACGATGTGTTCTTGACGTTACAGTCCCATGTAGGCTTTAATGTAAGAGAAAATATCATGATACTCTATATTACTCCTTTTGTCCTACATGACATATTATCAAAAATAGATATCCCACATAAATTATCACACTTTTATAATGGTAACCTTACTTTTTCTCTCTGTATTCACTCCCAATTCCACTCTCAAAGGCATTTAGGGAAACTAATACAAAGCACTTCTTAATAATCGTGTCAATTCAACGCATCACAATTTATATGTGACAAGACAATCCCACCCCTCACCTCGGCCGCAACCCCCGCGAAGTTCCCGACATTGTACCCAACCCTGACCCCACCTTTCCGCCAGTTAATCAACCTAACAGCATCCTCGGCCTCACGAGACACGCAGAGCGCATCAACGATACAGGTCGCGAGAGTCGACTCCTTCAATCCGTAACTGCCGCGTTCTCGATCAAGCGAAGGGAGAACGAGTCGGATCGCGTCGAAGTAGTCGTCGGGGGAGCAGAAGTGGTCGAGGAACTTGCGGAATTTGGAACGTTTGAGGGAGGGTGATTTGGACTTTTGTGTCCATTCGAAGAGGCTTGTGAGGACGCTGAATTTGACGGCGGAACACATTGGAAGGGGGAGTGGTGTGAAGGTGGGGAGGGGTTTGGTGGTTGACGGTGGTGGTGGAGACGGTGGCCGTGGGGCGGCGACGGGAAACGAGAGTTTAGTCTTGTTTAGAATGAGGAGTACTTCGTTTTATCATGAGAAAAGAAAATTTTGCTAAATAAGTTTAAAAGATGTTAATAGTTGTTGGTATTGATTAATTGTGAAAAATAATTTTGTAAATGGTATAATATACATACATGCATTTTTGCTCAATTTTTCCAATACTTGTCCTCCTTTTCACAGGGAATGAGGGGTTGGACAGTGGATTTATCAAAATAAATTTTACTTATAAATATTTGATTAAATATTATTTCTTGATTTTTTGTTTTTCAATGTACTTACAATTATTTGATTTCATAGAGGATTTTATGGATATGTTGAATATTTACATAATTTAATAAAAAAATAATAGTTTTTTTATAAAGACAGTGAGGTTTATCCAATTGAGAGAAAAGATAGTTTGAAGTATTATAACAAAACATGATTGAAAAATATTGTGTGTATTATTAGTCAGATGAGTATTATACACGTTATGTATTTTTATGTGATAAGAAACATAGAACAACATTCATCAAAATTTGTGTTGAATGAATTTATTTTTTTTTTTTTGAATAATTACAATTTTGTTGAAAGAAGGGAGTGATATTTTAAAAAAAAAAAAAAAAAAAAAAACAAATGTTAAAAACAATATAAACGCATCAATCAATTTATCTTTTGACCAATATCCTTTATGTTATCTACTCCATATACTTCATTAAACATTGAATAAATACATGCCGATTTTCTCTTTTATATTTTAATAGAAAAAATGATAATACAGAAAGATGATGTGATATAAAATAAATAATATAATTAATTTAATATTTTTATCACAAAAAGATTTTCAAATATAAAAAAATATTGTACTCTTTTAGTTTCAAAATAAGTGTAACGACACGTATTTCGAAATTTTCTAAGACGATCGAATATCATTTTTTTACAAAAGAATTCTGTCAATATTATGGTCTTAATCTCTAACCGTCGACTACAATGTCGTAGATGAACACGTACTAGGAGGCAGAGTTCGACGATGGTGGCAGCTGTCAAAAGCATATCGAGGCTCAAATCTAAATTCGATTCGAAGGTGAGAAGCAGAAGAGAGATCGAGACAGGGTGGTCATAGAAGATGAAGGAACCATAGAGATTCATATTGGTTTTCGTGCGCTGTTTAAAGCAATGCGCGCGGGTGTTCGGACATTGTTAATTAATTCGAAGACGAGAATGCGAGAAGCTCAAATCCATGTTGATTTTTGGGCGCTATTTAAAACAATATGCATTGTATTTTAGGGAATTGTTTTTTCATAGCTTCGGTGGAGACTAAGGTGTTATTTTTTTTGGTATTGTTTTAAAACAATGCTTATCTTTATAATATTATAAATGCAAACAATGTTCAATATATTTATATATATAAGTATTGTTTGTTTCGGGAATGACGACGGTAGACATTATTTGTTCCGATAACGAAAATGACGACGAAGAAGGATGATGGTGATTGTTGGTGACGACGGTTAGATTTTAAGGTTTAGATAACAATTGTAATTTGAGATAGATTGTAATATTTTTTTTAGGTGAATGGTAAACGAGATCATAATATAAATTTTAGTATTAATTGGTAAAAAAATTTTGCACTATGACGTATTGATAATTGATGAAGTAAAAAAACAACTGATTGATAATTCTCCAATAAAAGTTTGTTAAAATAGAAATATTTGCAACTATATTGAGATAATAACAAAAATATTACATTTATGAGATGGATGTGGTATTAGTAATTTGTGAGGATAGAGGAAGTAAGATCATTGATAATAGTTTTTATATCCTTATCTCTATAATAAAGTGTTATACTATATAATTTTTTGCTCAGTCACCCCAATAGATTATCTGTATCGATTTTCTATACAGATTTTATATTTTTTTATATATTGATTTTTCATATATTGAAGTTAATAAACCTTAATTTAACATATTGTATAGTATTATAATAATTTTTCGATATCAGTAATATTATTATTTTATATCATTTTAGTTAAAATAAATCAATTTTTAAATATTTGTACTTTTTTTATTTTATAAACTATCAATTATTATAAAAATACTACCTCTATCCCAAAATATAACGAGCGCTTTGACCGGCATACGAATTTATGTATATATTGAATTTATATGGGATTTGATGAAAAAATAATATTGTTTTAATGATTTTTTTATGGGGTGTAAGTGAGATTTAAGAGAGAGAATGAAAGAGAAGGAGAAAGGAGGTGATGAGTGTAATATAACAGATATTGATTTGTTTTAATATTTTTCATGTAAAAATATTAATAAATATGATATATTGATTATTTTAAAACGATTCAAATAAAAAAATTTGATCTATAATATAAGATAAAATGAATATTACTTTTATATAGTTTTTTTTAAAAAAAAATGTTTGGGCGGTGTACACCGTAAAAACTAGGAACGGTGCCCTCTCCTGCTACGATGGGCTCAATTGAAATTAATGCTGTTGAAAAAAAGTCTGATGCCCGCTTCCTTTGTACGTTTCTTTGTACTGAACGGACGCCTCCTTCCTCAATCTCTTATTTTATCAATATAAAAGGTTTAATCAATTTATTTTTGATTCTTCATACATAAAAAGGAATATAAGATATAAAAAATCAGGTAAAAATAAGAATAATGATAAAAAATTTACTGTGTCATTTTTTTTTTTGATAGGTTTTTTTTAAATACGGGTTATGATTGATTCGGGGGAGCTGATGTGAGCGTTCCAAGTATCAATATTATTTATATAAAATTATTCTCTTTGTTTTATATTATAGTTAATATTTTTTTATTTATATTATCTTAAAATATAATTAATATATCATATTTAATATTATTTTAATATAAAAATAATAAAATAAATCATCAAACCCCATCTTCTTTCTTCTTTTATTTTTTAAACTTTATTTACATTCGATTATTATTAAAAAATATAATTTAATATATATATAAATTCGTGTGTAATCGTTCTATCTTGGGACAGACAGCGAGGTTGTATAATCTAACAAGAGTTACTCGACCCCAAACCCACAACCTCAATTTGCACTCACCCCCCACAAACTCCCACTCCACCGACAACGACGTCGGCGACACCGATGGCACCACCACCGTCCGCCGCGGACACACAATCAGAATCCGCCGCCGCCTCCGGCGCCTCCGCAGAAGCTAGCGAGAAGTGGCCGGGATGGCCAGGAGACTGCGTGTTCAGGCTGATAGTTCCGGTGACGAAGGTCGGCAGCATAATTGGACGCAAGGGCGAGCTAATAAAGAAGATGTGCGATGAGTCTCGCGCCAAAATTCGTGTGCTGGATGGTCCAGTCGCCAATCATCCTGATCGGATTGTATGAATGAATTGCTGCTTCCTTTGGTTTCTAGGGTTTTGATTGGTTTCGTGATATGGATATCGTAGGGGATTTTTGGTATTGCTGCTCAAAAGTATGAAAACCAAAACCAGTTACTGATTTTGTATTGAATATTACTCAATGAAACAAGAAACAAAAACAGATTCTCTGTTTTCTACTCGCGTTTCATCGGTATAGGAAACAGGAATCGGAAACAATCAGTTTTGTTGTGTAGATAAGTGAAGAAAATAGAAAACAGAAACCAGAAGTGATACCAAACAGGCCTATAGTTGTTAGTTATTTGATTGATTTACTGACTAGTGCATAGGAAATTATCTGAATGTGAGTCCTCCTCCAGTGGTTAGGGGTTTGACATCTTTTGAGGGCAGTAGAAATCAGATTCTCTATTATAGATACTTAACAAAGGTAAGATTGCGTACATCTTGCAGATTGCGTACATCTTGCGTATATCTTGCCCTCTCCACACCCTGTATTTGGCGGGATTATGTTGACTGTAGTGTACATATATAAAGCTGTTGTATATTTGCATAAAATGTGTAATCAAGACGAAGTTTAAGTGCAGTAAACGTGGAGCAATTTGTTAAAGAAAGTTGAAAGGGGGGTTTTGGGATAAGTTTCCCTTTTAATTTTTTGTCATGGACTTGTATACTGCAGAAAGTTTTGAGCGTCAAGATATTAATATTTTGATATGTGTAGAAAATGAAGGTTTTTGGGCATCGATTTATTGATATGTTGATATTGAGGTAGTGAAAAAGGGTAACCTGCGATCCTTGAGTTGGGTTTATGGCCTAGTCGAGTAATGCTGTGTTGAGAAAGAAGAGTGCTGATTCAGGAGATTTCTACTAGAACTAGAAAGCATGCACTTGGACCAGCAATATTATTATTATTTTTTTTCATCTATTGTGAAGTTTAATTTTATTGGATCTGCATCACCTTTCCCTTGAATAGTTCTATCCATTTCTTCATCTTATTTTTTTATTTAAATGTGAAACAGTTAGTTCTTTATGTTAGTCTCCGCTTTGTTATTTGTTCTAGCCGTGTGGTTATTTGTGTTATGCCCTTCATAGGTCCTGATATCTGGAAAGGAGGAGCTAGAAGCTCCATTGTCCCCTGCTATGGATGCTGTAATAAGAGTTTTCAGGCGTGTCAACGGGCTGCCTGAAAATGCTTCTGAGGATAAAACAGCTGAGGTTTCTGGGGTTGCATATTGTTCTAGCCGATTACTCATTCATAGTACGCAAGCAACTAGTTTGATTGGGAAGCAGGGTGCATTGATTAAGTCAATACAGGAGAATAGTGGTGCCTCTGTGCGTGTTCTTTCTGGAGGTATCTATTGTATGCTGTTATAGTATTTTCATCTCCGCTCTAGTATCTCTAAAGAGATCTTGCTACCAAACTCCGTATTAGATTCGTTACTTTAGTTGTTTTTAAAGTTCTCTCCCTCACCGACCTTTCCTAGATCAAAATACTAGTCTTGTAGGTAAATGGTTTCCGAAGTAGACTTGTAGGTAAATGGTTTGCTGGTAGAAATGTAAACAAATAAATTTTGTGCAGTCGCCTTAGCTGATACGAAAGTTTTGGATAAACCTGGATGTTGAAAGCATGGTAGCTTAGTTTGATCGTCGATTAAACTGACACCACATTTTGCATAAATATTACTCTTGTGGCCTTCTCGGTTCACAATTTGTTTGTTCCTAATAGGTGAGAGCATGATGCTCTAGCCTATACCTTATTTGATCTTCCGAAGTGTTCCAAAAGCCCTATCACCCTCGTCATATTCTAAATAGGACAATAAACTTTTATCCTTTTGTTTCGTGTGGACAGATGAAGTGCCGTCTTACGTCTCAGCAGACGAGAGGATTGTAGAGTTGCTGGGTGAAGCTTTCAAGGTTCTACAAGCTCTGGAATTAGTTATTGGGCACTTGAGGAGGTTTTTGGTCGACCATAGTGTACTTCCTTTGTATGAGAATACTGTAAGTTCGATCCCTGGCTAGCGTGCTTGATGTATTCCATGCTGTCAAGCTACTAAATAATCTGTTCATGTTTCCAGTATGCTTCGGCAGTATCACAGGGGCGGCAAGTTGAACACCTGCCTGAAAGGCATAATGTGCATAGTGCTCCACAAACTGGACTTGAGATTGATTATCCTCTTTCTGTGAGAAAAGATCGTTATTCCTTTGAACGGGATTTTCTGCTGGGAGCCCAACGCAGTACTTCTGGTCTCCAAACATATGGACTTCATTCGGGTCTTCCATCTAGTCGGTCTTCCCTGGGACTTGGTCACCCTGGTGCTCCTATCATTACTCAGGTTTCCATTTAACTTCTTAATTTAGCTCTGGTTCACTTAAATTTCGAATTGATACAGTATGGGGCTCATGTCCAACTTCCTGTTTGAATCGGAACTCTGTTTTGACCAGAACACATGAATCCGGAGTCAAATTCAATGCTACATTGATTCTCAAATATGTTTTATGCTGTACATTCTTATTCCCTTTGTTGGTTTTGGACCTGGCAAGCAAAATACATCTTTTGGCTTTAGGAGTAGGTCATAAGAAGGGAACAGGTCTTATTAAATTTGTAAACTCGTCATTTGCCAGTTTTTATGCCTTTCTTATTCCTGATTCCCTGCTGGTTGAACATTCCCTACTCTGTGTCAATGGTTTTGTGTCTCGATGCCATCATTGGCTTTCTTATTCCATGTTACAGGTAACGCAGACAATGCAGATACCTCTTACTTATGCGGAAGATATCATTGGTGCTGGGGGGCAGAACATTGCTTACATCCGTTGCATCAGTGGTGCAGTCCTTACAGTTAAAGAGAGTCGGGTGCCGGATGAAATAATGGTGGAAATAAAAGGAACATCTGCCCAAGTTCAGGTGGCTCAGGAGTTAATTCAGGTACAAATAAACCTCTCATTCTAGTTTTCGTTTTAGAGTGATGGGACCGTCAATTTAGTTGTGCCCGATGTCGCTTTTGGCACCTTTCTTTTCATTTAGTTGATGTTTCCTGATATTGCGTTGTGATTCTGGATATTCTTCATGTCTTGCTTCTTTTCATTCTGTTGATGCGGATGTCATAGAGTTTCTATGTCTCGTTTCCTTTTATGCAGGATTCCATCAGTAATCACAAAGAACCACTTACTAGTAGCTACGGCAAACTAGATACAGGGTTGCCATCTTCATATTCACAGTACGCCAGCGCCTATCCTTCATCTTCGCTGTCATCGCAGCCATTTGACGTGTATGGTTCTTCAGGCTTTGGGGGCTATAGCTCGTTCAGATAGTGAATGCGATGAGCTAGGCTCCATGTTTTGTGGCAGGGTTAAATGTTGGTAACCTGAAATTTTCATAAACATATTATGGATTGTTTCCTGACTAAGTTATGTAACATGAAATTCTCAGTGATCTTTCGAAAAGTTTCAGCATCGTCTATGTTTCGAGAAGGTAAGGGATCCTTTTATATGACCTGACTTGTGACGTTAGTCAGGTCATGCCATTCACTCGTAAAGGTGTCGTCAGTCGGCAGACTCACCACACAACCACACAAGCGAGCAATGCCATATCGATGCCCTGGCTTGGAAGCCCTATTGGATTTGGTACGTCAACAAGAGACTAGTTTGAAGACCACTTCGCTGAAAGAGGTTCACCCAGGATTGTAGTTTCAAAGCCTGCGCCCTACCGCTGCCCTCTATTTCCCGATAAAGCTATGGATGACTTTAGAAATTAATATCAGAAGCGACTGATGAGTGAGAGCGTTACGAAGAGCAAGTAGGTTACATCTATTGAGTGAGAAACAATGAGTAAACAACCGAATTGGTTGAGAGGTCTCTGCTATCTGGGTTAAATACGAGAATAGGAAGTCCGCAGCTTAGACACTCCTTTTTTACTTTTTCATTTTCCTCGAACAAGGCCTCTTTGAAGCTCCGTCGGTCGGTCAGTCGTTTTCGCATGATTGGGTTTACATCTTGAACAAGTCATCAACAGTAGATATTTAATCGAGTTGTAGAATGTGACCGTCCATCAAATAAGAGATATTTTTTTGATTTCATTCAAATTATAACGATTTTATTCGAAATGATAATTTATGTGATAATTTTATTCTTATGAGTGTGAGATAAAAGATTGAGAAATAAAAAAAAATAAAAAAAATAATAAATAAATTAATATAATATAAAATTAAAATATTTTAATATGTTTATATAAAAAAATTATTAATAAAAAAATTAATATAATATAAAATTAAAATACTTTAATATATTTATATAAAAAAATTATTAAATATGAAAACATCGAATAAAATATAATACTGGAATTGGATTTGGTGATTTTCATAATCTGCAACTCATCGAACCGGGCAAACGTTTCATGTTCCACAGTCACTGATTCTATCTAGGCAAAAAAAATCTTGGTTTCCCAATAGTATCATGCCACGTCAGCGGATAAGAAAATCCAGTTGCAAAGGAGAAGTTTTTTTTTCGAAAAAAAAAAAGAAAAAAAAACGATGAAATATTTGTAGTGGAATGTGAATGCAGGTACTTTGCCTACAGGGCGTAGCCATGATCGGGAATCCATTTTCGTCGTGTGTTGAATGTTTGAAATAAAGTTGAAATTGAACCGAGAAAAAAAACAATTCCACCTTTTGATTCTCACCCGGAAAGAATAATGTAATGCAATGACGAGGAATTTCCTTGGATTAGTGTGTTTGGTGTACAAAACCGATAACAATCAAGTCTTTGACATTATCAAAGGATGTAATTTTGGACCAAATTCATTCCTTTATTAAACTCAACGACCCGATGGTTCCAATACACTAATTACTCATAATCTAAATATTATGTTTTTTCATGAGACTGACATACAAATGAATTTGATACAGTGAACATTATTTACTTAGATTGTTAATTGTTGTAGGAACGGTCAGTGTCATGGGGCGTGATGGTGCAGAAAGTGGCCCGCCGCCAAAAAAATCAACCCCAATTCCAAATCAATGCACCCAACAAAAAAACTGTCCCCTTTCCTCTACCCACTTTTTGCTCATCAAATTGCTCTGTTTAACCAACACCAAAACACAACACAGTTTTGCTCAGTTTCAATCGAACCCCTCCCTTCACAGTCTCCCACCACTCTCTCTGTGCTTCTTCAACTGTTCATCACTTTTCTGTTCCCTTTCCCTTTTTGTACATGAATGAATTGAATCTCTCTTTCTTTTTTGTCCAAAAAAAAAAAATTAAAAAAAAATCAACCCACTTTCAGTGATCTTTGAATGCACTCAAGGATACCCACATGGGTGGTGCTGAGTCAAAGTGAAAAAAAAGAATTCTGGGTTGGTGATTTTGCCTCCTTGTGTGATGCCCTTTTCATCTTCAACCCTTTTGTTCAATCCTAAAAAAGACTCTACCTTGTATAGTTTTCATGTTTCAGTGTTTAGGGTTTAAGGGTTAGGGTTCAGGATTCAGGATTCAGGGTTTCGACTTTGAGATCAGGGTTTTAAGGTTTAGGGTTTTGGTATTGCCCTAAAAAAATTTGTACTTTCTTTCCCCCATGTGAGATTGCCATGATGTGTTTGATCTAATCATTGGAATATGATTAGCTAGTTGTTTTGTTGATTCTACTTGGTTGCTTTGCTTGCATTCTGCATATCTAGTTGTGACAATGAACTCTTGTTTGAGAGGAGGTGGAGGAGCCACCTACAGGTTAGACCTGGACATCATCAAGCCGTCGCCCTCACCGGCGACGACATTGATGCGTACATGTCAATCGCCTACGCCTTCGCTTTCTTCGACGATATCGGGTCTTAGTGATTCAGTTGAATGTATATCAACCCGAAAGCCTAGATCAGCGAGAAAAAGATTGAATCAGAAGTATAATGATGCAGCGGGGTTGCTCTCATCCGCTTGTCCCAAAGTTTTTTCTAGTAGACATATGTTAAAGCCCTGCAGATTCAGCAAAATGAGCACTGAGTTTACTTCCTTGCAAGAAGCAGAATCAGCTGAACTGCTGGTCAATTTTCCTGGTTTTGATGAGAGACTAAGCTTCCGGTTCGAGCCTAGAGTGATCATTGGTTCACCCACGAACTCACTTAATTGTATGGAGTTGTGTAATTTGTATGATGCGCTTGGAGACGATGACGACCTAGATACGGAGTCTATATTGGACGAGGAGATTGAGGAGGGGATTGATAGTATAATGGGAAGTATGATTGTTAGCTTTGAAGAAGCAAATTTGGGTGATGAGACTAGAAGCAATCCGTGCTATGGTTACCCCTTGATGGGACTCGGATTCAATTTTGGATTCGGGTTTATGAGTAGAAGACTGAGTAGTGCATTCAGGAATGTTGATCATGAAGGATATAGCTTCCCTTTTGTAAATGTTGGTGAAATATCTCCTAGATTTCAACCGAAGTCTTGCACACAGAAGAAACAGAAGAAGAAAAAAGTTGAGGATATCATCAAGGCTGCATCCCGATGTACTTATCCCAATTCTCCTTCTTCATCCTCGGAGGATGTGGCTCCAGAAGTTTCGGATAGTCCCCGGCTGCTGTTGAAACTGAACTATGACGAGGTCTTGAAGGTGTGGTCAGATCGTGGTTCACCATTCTCCGACAAGAATCTTGGCACAGGTGGACTCGACACCAAGGTGACTGATTTCTTGTGGAATCCTGTAAATAAATTTGTATAGTTGTGGTTCAAGTTTTTTAAGTTGTGCTTGATGGTATGTTGTGTGTTTAGGCAAGGTTGGCCCAAATAAACCTATTTGGGGACAATGGAACAGGAGTGGTGAGGGAAGCGAGTGTTCAGTGCTACAAGGAGAAGCGTCTTGCCCGGCTCTTCTCCAAGAAGGTCAGGTACCAAGTTCGCAAGGTCAATGCTGATCAACGCCCTCAAATGCAGGTGATCATCAGATAAGCATATATTGCACAGATGGATGTTATTCCAGTGCCAAACATTGTCTGTTTACTGCCTATCGTCTCCTGGTTTGCATTTTGAGTATATCATCAGGACGCCTTACCCTTGCCATCAAGGACCATTACTATTGAGATATAATGCAAGAAATATAATCTTCCAAGTACTGATTGAGGAAATGGAATCCGTTTTAAGTGAATTCCGGTTCATTAGTTGGCATTATTAGTTTGATTTTGTTGTTATAGATTGTGTTCTTTGCTTTGTTATGGTGCTTGTAGGGGAGATTTGCGAGCGCTCCAGATTCAACAGAGACGCCACCTGATGATGCAAAAAGAACGAAACAAAAACGATGCTCATGAGCTAAACTCTTTCGTGTATTTGCCATGCTACTTGGGATTAATCATCAAGGCTTTTCTGTATCATCTTCGTCCCAATTTTGGGATCCTTGTTTATTCCATCCTCCTCCTATGCAGCTTATAGTCTGGCATGTCTTTTATGCTTGTAAAAATTGCGTTATGAAAAATGCAATGAAGGTTAGATTAGATCTTTTTTTTCAGCTTTTGATGCAAAAAGTACTTGAGACAAAGGTTCGATACATCTTGAAGGAATCACACGAAAATACAGGACTTGTGAAAGTATCCAATCCAAATCCTCAAATATAGTTGCACTAACATTCAGTCTCATATAAGTCATCGACATCCATGGTCAACTAAACCCAAAAGATCTATAATTCAATATTGTTTTCATCTCATATTTTTTTTAAGATGATATATATTTCAAGTCTAACTTATAATGATCAAATATGATTTTTTTATATAAAAATATTATTAATAAATTAAGTTATGAATTTTAATCCTAAATTAATTTAATAATTTTTTAATATTATTAAATATAAAAATTGAATATTTTTAAATATGTATCGTTATAATAATTATAAGACGGATGAAATATTAACTTATGTGACATGCGCGATGAACTATAGGATGTTATAGCATGAAAATGTTGACCACATTTTTTTTTTTGAAGGTGCATGTTGACCTCAATATTGGACTAACATGACTATATAGACCAATTCAACGCTATAATAACACGGTTATCTACTCCACATTTCTCATATAACAATCCCATTGGTGAAATGATATCATCCCATCAATCAAACCTCTCCAAAAAAAAATCTTAAATTTACAATAAAATCTCGATATTTCATCGCTCTCGCATTGCTCCGTCGTTGACACCCTCCGCCGCCGCTTCTCGCCGCCTTCGCCGGCGATTCAAGTAAGCTCCTCGATACCCTAATTCGAGTTCGATTCTCTATACATCTGATCCTGATCCGATCTAGGGTTTTAAATTCATGTTAAAAAATTGGTTCGTTTAGGCGCTGTTTGGTATGGTTTCTGATCCTTGATTTCTGTTTTGGATTCTCTGACTAACAAATCGAAACTGTTCGATATGATTTTATTGATTTTAAGGAGGAAGGAGAAGTATAAAGAAAGAAACCTGGAAAAAGTGTAATTGGTTTTCTCATTCTGTTATTGGTTCTGGATTTGACTATTTTGAGCAGTCATACATGCGGCAGCTTTTGATAATCATGTCGTCGTATTGAATTCTTAAAGCGTACTCTGACGCCGTTGTAATGCCTCCAACAGGTTGTTGTAGCTGGGAGGCGTGATTGATTCGATTGGATTCGATTCGATTCGGTTTGGTAGTTAGAGATGGGAGGAGGATTTCGGGTTCTGCATCTGGTGAGGCCGTTCCTGTCGTTCTTACCAGAGGTGCAGAGCGCGGACAGGAAGGTCCCGTTTAGGGAGAAGGTGATCTACACGGTGATCTCGCTCTTCATTTTCCTCGTATGCAGTCAGCTTCCGCTCTACGGGATACACTCTGCCACGGGGGCGGATCCGTTCTATTGGATGAGAGTTATACTTGCGTCAAACCGTGGAACTGTCATGGAGCTGGGGATTACTCCCATTGTGACTTCTGGGCTCGTGATGCAACTCTTGGCTGGTGCAAAGATCATTGAGGTGGATAACAATGTCAGGGAGGATCGTGCTCTTCTGTGAGTATTTTGCCCCCACTGATTGAAATTGAAATCTAGAGATTGACTGATTAAGGCTTTTTGTGTTATTGTGTTATGGTTATTGCACTGTTTTCTTGCATATCGTTGTGATAGTGTTATTTGGTCATGCCGGTTTCTTGAGACACGAAATTGAAGATCGGAGTTATGAGTTTGTGTAATGGTGATGCTTAACTCGGAGAGCATTCTACTCCGAGATGCTGCTTCCACTTGCAAATGAGAAGTTGGAATCATATCTGTGTAGCTTAACTTATAAATTGGGAGAAAAGTTCGCTTTATTTCTGTTAACTCATCGGGATAAATTGGAAAGAGACAAAATATTGATTATTGCTGCACATGTTCAGTATTATAATTCTGTTTTGATCATTGGTAGCTCTTTTGGTTATTTTCTTGGTGAGGAACTTAGCATGGTCACGTGGCTTAGTTTTGTCGGGTGGTTTTGTAATCTTCCTGCCTGCCTTTTAATATTGTAGGAATGGCGCTCAGAAGTTGTTGGGCATTCTGATCGCTGTTGGTGAGGCTGTTGCATATGTTCTCTCGGGGATGTATGGAAGTGTAGGCCAACTGGGTGTCGGCAATGCTGTACTTATTATTCTTCAGCTTTGCTTTGCCGGTATCATTGTGATATGCCTTGATGAGCTTCTTCAGAAGGGATATGGTCTAGGCTCTGGAATTTCACTTTTCATTGCGACCAATATCTGGTGAGTTAGGGTTCTTTGCGCTGTTTTCTTGGGCTTGGACTGTGTCGCTGGGGGTTTGTATTTGATTTGAATAAATTAAAACGTTCTATGTGTTTGGATGACAGTGAAAGCATCATATGGAAGGCATTTAGTCCGACCACTATCAATGCTGGCAGAGGAGCTGAGTTCGAGGGTGCTGTCATTGCCCTGTTTCATCTTTTGATTACCAGGACAGATAAAGTCCGAGCTCTCCGTGAGGCTTTCTATCGACAGAATCTTCCGAACGTGACAAACTTGCTGGCAACTGTACTGGTTTTCCTAATTGTGATCTACTTCCAAGGTTTCCGTGTTGTTTTGCCCGTGCGGTCAAAGAATGCACGTGGACAGCAGGGTTCATATCCTATCAAGCTCTTCTACACCTCCAACATGCCCATCATTCTCCAGTCTGCGCTTGTATCCAATCTCTATTTTATCTCTCAGGTAGTATTAATTTTGCCTATCTATATTGCATCAAAATACTGGTACATGAACTAATGCACATTCTGCTTTTGTCCCTGTGCAGCTGCTCTACAAAAGGTACAGCGGAAATTTCCTTGTCGGTTTGTTGGGTACGTGGAAGGCATCTGAATATGGTGGTCAATCGATTCCCGTTGGTGGTCTTGCTTACTATGTAACTGCGCCAGCCAGGTAATCAAGAATATCCATTTTATTACCTGAAGTGTAACGATTCCTAGGCTCCTTTGTTTTTTTTTTTTTTTTTTTTTTCATATTATGAGCAGTATGGTGAAGTTATTCGTTGCTTCTCTGTGCAGCTTGGCTGATATGGCAGCGCATCCATTCCATGCCCTCTTCTATATAGTGTTCATGCTTTCGGCCTGTGCCTTATTCTCAAAAACATGGATCGAGGTTTCTGGATCTTCGGCCAGAGATGTTGCAAAGCAGCTTAAGGTAATAGCCGAGAAGTTAAACATCTTGAGTCTGTTGTGTTTTGTAGCATTTAGCTATTGACAGTATACAGGCATTCTGATATATCAATGAACTAAATTAATAAATTGGCCTTTTCTCATAGTATCAACTAGATTTGCCCACTTCATTAATAGGGAAACACACATCAAATTGGATTTATATTTTATTCCGTTTTTGGATTACAAAGTTCTTTTCCAATAATTTTGTGACTCTTGCTATCTGTTCCTGACGCATTGTCGTTCTCTTTGGTGGTTGTGATTGTTATCTGGGATGAATGTTTAACATCCTCTTGCCATTAGACCTCTGTGAAATTACTTCGATTTCACTTTGGATGATGTATAATTGTTATTTTATGCGTTATGCAGGATCAAGGAATGGTTATGCCCGGACATAGGGACTCCAACCTGCAGAAAGAGCTCAATCGTTACATACCCACCGCAGCGGCTTTTGGAGGAATGTGCATTGGCGCCTTGACAGTGCTTGCTGATTTCATGGGTGCAATCGGCTCTGGTACTGGGATTTTGCTCGCTGTAACGATCATCTATCAGTACTTCGAGACATTTGAGAAGGAGAGAGCTAGCGAGCTTGGCTTCCTTGGCCTCTGAGCTCTGCTACTAACGGCATCCCATCACGACAGGACGATTTGACGAAGAGAGAAATTTTTGTATGTCTCCATGCTTCAAGGCCATATGGATAGAATCGAGATCTTTGCTGTGGAGAACTTCTTCAGCAAAAAAATGTCAGTTTTCATTTTTCTTAGGAACATTGTACGCTTGCAAAAGTTACAGTTTCAACCGCCTGGAAGAAAAATTCCCTTTTACTAGACCTATTCGTAAAGTGCTGATGCTTTTCATCCTTGCAGGAATAGTTGCTAGCAAAATTTGCAGTTTCTATCAACTTCAAATTCTATTTTGTAAAGGATATCTATGGTAACTTTGATAGTTTGAGCATTCATTTGTTGTATCAGTAATAACGATAGACCCTTGTGTATTCTCAAACCAAAAAAAAAACACGATAGACCCTTGTGTAGACATTTTCAGGAATGAAAATATAAGTTGGTCGAAATATGAACATTGCAAACCATACGTTCATACCTAAAGAAAAACCTTGTGACTTGAGATCTTAATTTTTGCTGCACCAGCGGCAAGGCTGCCACGGGTTCCAACCCTACCCAATTACAAACAAGAAAGCTGCCAACATGAATATAACAGCCTCGTTCTAACCAGAAGCTGGAAGCACAGGCTCCGAAGATCTCGTCAACATTCTTGTAAATACAAGATCATATAACTGTTGATAATTGTTGAACAGATTTTTGGGGACAAAATTGTAACGCACCCTTTGATCTTTAATCCTCAATCTACCTCATACATAAATTGATCAAACTATGCACTATGGACATCTCAGACTCTATTTGCTCATCTTTGCTTCCTTTAGAGACTCCGACATACACTTCGTCTTACCCTCCACCATGCCTCGACAACAGTTAACTGCACCAGCAGAGCCCTTTGGCTTATCCTCCGCCGTGCCTCGACAACCATTAAGTCCTCCAGCAGTCAACTTACGCTTCTTCTGATTCAACCTAGGCTTCAGCTGCAAGACATAACAACTCTGTTTAGAGTCTAAGACAGCAATCCAGGAAAATGGATCTGCTTGCCCTATATCTACCTAAAACAAGGCAACAATCGTTGTTTAGACTGACGGCTTTAAGCGCACTTTTGAACAAGCAGACTGTTCAAGTACAGAAGTGAAAAAAGAAAAAGAAAAAAAGAAAAAGGAAACCCTCCACAAAAAGAAATTCCTTAATCTAATGGAATCAAGCCAGAAGTTAGCTGCTGGAAATCACGCATCACATCGAAATGCTCTACATAACAAAAGGAAGAAGCTATGCCAATGCATGTAAGGTATAATGTGAACTTCCTTTCACGCACCACAGAACTTATGGAACCAATAAAGTCAACTCAGAGATATGAATTACCATTTCTATGTACTTCAGCTGCTTCAGCACTTGATCAGTTTGCAGCTCCTGGAAAAAAAAAAAAGAGCAAAAAATAAACAAAAGCAGACGCGCAAAAGCAAAAAAGCTTGCTTCATTTGCACCAAAAGATAAAAGGAATAGAATCCGCAAAGAACAGTTGATATGTTCCACTGCTGATCAACAGTGAAGTGCGAGTGGCATTGCCTATCAATTTCAATAGCTATAAAACGTTAGTTCATCTACACTTGATCTGTTCAAGCGGAGGTGGCAGAGGGGAAAAAAATTATAATAGTTTTACCTCGAAGGATAGAAATTAGTTCAAAAAATAGTTCAAGATGGAGATCGTCAAAAGCAATTGTTTTACCTGAGGTACAGCACAACCAGCATGAGTTGGATCCCACAAGACTGACCGAAAGCATTCCCAATCATCAGTCTGGACTTCAAAAAGCGGAGCCCTGAAATTATCGAGGATGAACAAAATCATTTACTTAGGATGATCATGAACAAAAGATGTCAACAAATTCAAACTGCACATTTTCTAAAACGACCCTGACCAGCCAAATCATGGAAAATAAAGCTAAAGCACGCGTGAACAATAAGTGACACAGAGACGAGAATACATGCAACTCTACCGATTGACTGGGAGTTTAAGACCTATTTTGATCTTTATGATCATGAACTTTATGAAGACCTAGTCACCTAAAGAAAGCACAAACAGTATAGGAATTGAAAAGCAAGCTAAAACTGAAACAAGCCTTCGTCCAACAAAGTCACAGAAAAAAAGAAGAAAAGCTACAAAGAACATACCATATATTTACTTGAAGGAAATAAAATTACGGGAAAGGGGGAAGCAGCAGCGGCAGCTAGCTGACTGCTGCCCCTGTCACAGCCTGAATTTATAAAAAAAAAAAATTCAAAAAGAAATTCTGTTTTTTTCCCCTGTGAGGGGGGCAGGGGGGCAGCAGCCAGCTAGCTGCCACCACTGCTGCCCCCTTAAGCTGATAAAATTAATTGTCGGATTACAAGAATATAATAGAGATGCTGAGGTTACCAAAGATTTTTACCTGCGCCATTTTCCACATACAGTTCCATCACTACCATCACCGGTACCATCCACGATCTGCCTACACTGAAGCCAATTGCCGATGGCGCTGGACTTTGGAGGCTTGCTAGACTTTGTTTCCTGAAAGAATACAGGAACATCATTTTCTCAGAATATTGTCAAAACAAGCACCAAATGAAATATGGTGCAGAGGAGAAAGAAAGGCCGCATCACCCACAGGCAAACTTAAAGTTCCTGAGAGATCCAACTCTAATGGTTCGGAAACAGCATCAGTGTCCCTGCAAGAAAACATAAAACATTAGACATCGCCGAAGGCGAAAAGGATACTCAATTTAACAAACTTAATAGGAACTAATCAAGCCTTTCCGTTCAAAATGAAGAATATACTGGATATCATATACCATTTTTTAGGATAAATGTACTACTCCCTCTGGCCCATAAACTTTGCAACGTTTTGACTTTGCACGCGTATCAATGCAAAGTTTGACACGCGTATAACGATAATCAAACGTAGTTTTTTTATAAATTTATCGTGAAACATCAATGGTTGTGTAAGTTATGTATTTCAACCTAATACATATTACGGAACGATCAGACGTGATTTTATATGAAAACGAGACTTGTATTCATGTATACAGAATAATACAAAGTACGTAAATGTTGCAAAATTTATGGGACGGAGGGAGTATAAAAATAGGTTGTGCTCGTGATTCCTAGTTCTCTAGGATTAGAAAAACTGCTTTGTATTCACAAGATAAAAACCTAGCAATCCTTCCCTTTATTTCATTATACTATGGTAAAACTAATTTGTTATTGGACAAGAGCACCAGGAATGTATGGTTGAGCAGACATTCTTTTACTCGAGCAAATCGACTCAGGATGACCCAGGAATGATATATAAGCTTTCCAAATGGAAGAAACTACTTGCCAAAAGCTTCCAAGAAAAATAAAATCAAGTCTGTCAGGTTGATGATCACACGGAGCATTATTAATAATAAAAATAAAAATTGAGTAGGAACTCTTAAAAATAAAAAGGAAATGAAATATGAGAAAAAGAGAGAAAGAAGATAGCAGTAAAATTCTTACCTATACCCGACAAACCCCACCCATCCTAAGACCTTTCAGCATCTCCACCCAAATAAGATAATTTCTAGAAGCGAGGAGATTGCACTTTGCAAACACTAATTCATTCAATGAGCAAACCGATATAAATTAAAGGAGATGAGAACAACATACTCTGTTGTGGGACCGGACCATTCAGGAACAGCTGCTTGAAAATCTTTACCAATACGAACTCCAGTTGTATATGGCCGAGTGTCACTCAACATAAAAGCTATAGATCCCTGCTTGCCATCGGATACAGAAGATTTTGCACTTTTCATAATTGGCGACCTTTTCTCTTCTTTTTCTTTCATTAGTATACACTTCTTCTTAAAGCAAGACTGACAGTACCATTCATCGGCTGGGACTTTTTTCACGAATGAGCTGCAGCAGGAAAGGTGAAATGCTGCCTCACAGCGATCACAAATTAGCATGTTTCCAGCAGTCTCAGTGTGCGAGCAAACATCACATGTACGAGTACTGCTGGCACTGGTTGTGTAAGGAGCATCTTCAGCAGAATTAGGGGGACTAGCCTGTCGAGACCCTGACAACAGCCCATGACTTCTAAGAATCGAGATGCATAGATCCTTTCCAGAAAGATCGTCCTGCATTTTCTCCATAAGGTCACCAGATGATGAGCATTCATCACTATCATCCAATTCAATTTCCAAAGAAGACGAATCAATGTCAACATTCAACATTGAAGATGAGCAACTATCTCCCATGCTACACATTTCAACAGTTCTGTTCGGTTTATCTTTTTCATCGGAAACATGGACCTGAACTAAGCAGTCTACCCTTGCTGCGGAATTTGTGAGAGCTGGCTCATTGATGGTCGCCGACACAGATGTAGACGGCACAACATCTGATCTACGAAGGGCTACAACAATAGAATTTTTCTCTGTTGGAGGATTTTCCAATTTGATGACAGAGGTGAACACACCCATAAACTTCACATTAGGTCCCATTTTTTGTGAAAGTCGGTCCACAAAACTGTTGAAAGGATGAGCTTCGAGCTTCCTTCTCCTATACACAAGATTCTTTTGAAGCTTCCTTCTTCGGTATACAATATTACTTGTGCGAATGGATGCGTTCTCGCATGCCGGAGCTGAGGGAGCACTCACAGGTCTACAATCAAGCTTCCTTCTCTTGTATACAGCAAGTGTGGAACCATTACTAAGGAAACAAGGGGCAGATAACTGGCTGTCACTTCCTAAAGTTCTACAGCCAGCATACACCGTTTCAGTTGTGATTGCAACAGATTTGGTACAGCCACAATCAATAGGCTTCTCACACTTTGAGCACATCTGCCACATTTGAGCACCGAATCTCAGTCACATGGAACATCTTGTTCCTAAAGTGCAAAGATTAAAGAAAAAGCAGCTTCAATCAAATTATAAATGACACTTTGCCGAAGATTTCACCTGTGACTAACATTCAGAACCTTGACTGGGTTTATGCATGCTCTGACTGCCCAACATGAAGTCCCCAAGAACATATGTGCTCTTGGGATGACCAAAACAAAGACCCTAGTAACAACTGCACGCCAGAAAAAAATGCACAATATAAATTATAAATGTTTCCCAAGGTCAGTCATTGGCATTTCTCTAAAGAAAAAGCCACAAAGACATAATTCAAAATAAGCAGGAATATAACTAAATGGAGATTGGACGAAAATTGCCAGGACTAGAAGCCTGTTTTCCATCAGGTTTAATTTCTAGTATTAGATTTGCATGCCTTACAGTAAGCACACACATGGCATTGAACCACTTTATCCTACAATAGGATGATGATAATGTCATCCTATGCTTCTTACGATGTTCATGAATCATACAGAGCTATGCCTGATCCAAAAGTCTGATCTACACACTGACATCCATTTGAACAGCCTTCTTATAGAAGATAGAAGCTTTCTTCAACTTGGCAGGTCTGTCTAGATCACATGAATAAGCCTCCAACTAACCTACATGCTCCCATGTGCTTAAATCTATCATGTTATACATCGATGCTTCAACTGTAACTCATAGCAACATGATAAGTGATCACTGAAAATAATTATGTCAAATTATCCTCATCCATATGGCATGTGCTCACAATCTAGTAGCATCACATTGATTGAAGGCCATTCGCTAGAGAAAATGCAACTATACACGGCTGCCTGTCATCCCAGTGCTTAAAGTGTTTGCCTACAACTAGGTCTAGGGAATAGAAATTTGTATAAAGTATTCTCTTCTAGAGCATAGCACCTTTTGTTGCTACTCAAACTCTAAAATTATGCAATAGAGAAGATTTTTAATAGTGAACAACGGTATGGATTCACAGTCAAGCAATTTCTCTCCTGAAAATTCAGTTAGTTGTCAAAGCAAAAAACGATAACTGGTTCTGTAAAATGTGATTTTTGCGATGTAATAAACTAACTTCTATAATTTCAAGAGAAACCTTTAAACTCACATTCTCACATCAATAACTCGACCCTTCCCACCTATAGGTAGTTTTAGACAAGTTTCTTTTGAAGTGGATAGGCGAATGCCAAATATGGCATGTAGTAATCAATCTTATGGGGTATAAGATGAATCTGTTGCCCTCTGAGGCCTTAATTTGCCTACCAAAATCTCACATGTATCGACCCATGATCCCAACATCACAATCCCATTCGAGATTTGTTCACCTATAAAACCATATGTTCTTGACCCAGCAAGATGAGCGCAATTATCTCAAAAACCCAAATTAGAAGCCAAGTACCCTGGAAATTATCAATTTTGGTATCACCACGGTTTTCACTCTTAAGTCAAGATATACCTAACCATGGCAAACATCCTCAATAATTTGCTTCAATTTGCTATCACTTCTGTTGCGTTGCAGCGAATAACCCTCACTTGAGAGGAAACTGCTAACATAAAGAAAGATGAAACCAATGCTCTTGCTTATCTACAGCCCTCTAGAGTTGAATAAGAATGCCCACCATATCTTGAAATTGTTTTTCAATAACTAGGCCACGTCTCAGGATCCTCTCTCCATCCCGCTCCAACCAAAAGTAAGTTTCCTTCCATCAAATAAATTGCAAATCATCCCAATAGCTCCGGACAGACAAGAATCCAGAAACAGGAGTCTTTTTCTCCAAAATCTTCTGTGATTTCTTCTATGCGAAGAGCATGTGTACCTATCTGCTGTACCAAAAAAATTTTCTCTTCAACATTAGTCCATACTCACAATCTAATGCCCAATTCCCAGAATAATTTTTTCCCCACAACAATCCAAATAAAAAACCCAAAGAATAGAACAACCTAGAACCCTAACCCTAGAATCCCCTTCCAGTTTTTGCAACTACAAAATAATCAACAATCCCATCTTTTAAATCCCTTTCACACTATAATCAAAAGGGTGACTAATTTCAACTAACCCATCAAACAATCATTCATCAAATCACATACCCATCAATTTATACAACACCAGATGCAAGATGAACAACAATAGAACTTCAAGCAGACAAAACAACCGGAAGAAACACAAGCTTTATACAATTATTCAAGCAAAATCGACAAGAAAATATACCCTAAGGCGCAAAGTGATCCTCCTTGAGTCGTTTCGTGCTCTTCTCTCTGGGTTGAAAAAAGTATTTGAATAGGCCGAGAGGCTCCGTTGAGGAGAAAACAATGAAGGGTTGTGGCAAATAGTTGTCTTCTGGGTGTTTTCACTTTGGTTTTTCCTTTAGATAAAAAAAATATGAGAAACTGAAACTTGAGACCATCTGTCATATAGTTGAGCTTATACCACGTCAAAGCACAGGTAAAAGTTTGCATTAGTGATTTACTTAATCAAACTTAAACGCATTTTTATGAAGTTTGATGAGATTACATATTTTGAAAAATTATATCTTATTATCTCTTATCTATTTCGTCTTGTTTATCACGATTAATATTTAAAATTGAATTAATGATAATCATATGTCATTTTTTGAAAATATATTGGATGGGACATGCTTCATCATGAAAAGTTAATACGAGTTATGCAAAGCACATTAGAGCCCAAAAATGAAATAAGAGGCATTGAGTTCAATTACTACCATGGTTATCTTCCCACACCCATGTCCTTGAACCCTTATCTCTCAGATTCTATGGATATACTATACTAGAAACTTACAGTCATTGTTCAGGACAGTACATGCTTTTACTGGATAATTGTCCCTTTCTGAAAGCAGGCAAGCAACATCTTATTAGCAAAACCTTGATGGTTGACTTTCCCCTTCCAAAAAGGCAACTGCATTCTTGCTTTTAGAGATATCATTCTGGTCTTGTTGATTGGATGAAAGAGTCAAGTTTAATCATCTGTGTTGGTAAAAGCAGACACAGTTCCTGTAAATTTGGCTTAGGAATAATTTACTGCTCGCAACAAGAGGCTATGCTAAATGGTTAGCATTATTGGCATATTGGTACAGATTGATCATTGAGCCTATGCTAATTCCTGTAAAAGTGATGTTGCGATGCTAATTCCCGAATTAATCAGTTTTGGCCTTCTATCGTTCCGATAATCTTATCTCTTCTGCCTAATTTGCTGAATCAGTAATGAAATGACCCTTGGACTTCATTTTTGATCCTTGCAATGCCTACCAAATTTTAGTTTTCCTTTGCTATTTCTCTCAGGTTCGTTTTGTACCAGGCACTTCTGATGTGTTTTCTCATTGTTCCATTAAGCTGATGGAACTCTTCTTGTAACGTTTGATGTGCAATGTAGCATAAGGATGCAATTAATCAGAAAGTGCACTCTGGTTGAAGTAACATTTCACTGAAGAATTATTGTCTTGAAAGATTGATGCGAGGAACTCGTTCTAAATTATGTTCTGAAATCTGACCAAAAAAAAACAAACAAAAAACCATGTTCAGAAATTTTAGAATGAGACGTTCTAATTGCTGAATTTGGTAGTACTTCAGTAGATAACATTGGACCTCTACTGCTCCTGTAATCAAGAGCTGTTCTGTTGATAATTGCGACAAAACAGTTTGTCATTCAGGTAACCCTGTTTCTTTTAGTACAAAATAGGAAGCACAGAATGATTTTAAGGCCTGTCACATATAGCCATGTACAGAGATTTAAATAAATCTGAAGACAACAGATGAACACAAAACCTGAGAATTGACAGCAAACTGAGCCGTACTTGGACTTCATTTAGAAATATTTGTAGATGTACAGATATACGATTTACAGCTTTCGTTGAAATGGAAAGCTAAAGGCAGGCCTAAGTTATGTAATCTTCAGATATACAGGTACATGAAGCCACTGTACAAAGAATTTTGTTATTTACAAAGAGAAGCAAACTCATCTGAAGATATACTAAATGTTTGATTACAGTAAATATCACCAATCCACCCACAGAAAGCCCCTCCTACTCTTCACAGAATTTCATCACTTCGCCAAAAAAGCTGAAGCCTCCATCTTTTGGTAGTGGAGGCGAAAACAGAACAGCTGCGAAGATCGAGCTGAAGTGATGCTTCTAGTTTGCTGTCCTGTTCTAGACTGTGAACCAATCTTTTTCATAATCATATATCGTGCAGACTAGCACGACCACCAATCCCATGCCACGGCTTCCAGCCTTTCATCAACCATCAATTCCAACCAGTAGAGAAGGAAGCACCACCAGGATGACATCAGAGCCCAACCAGTGCATCAAGTACCTAAAGCACAAAAACACCAAATGATGTTATATCCTCAGTGGGTAATTTTCAGCAATAAAGATGCATCTGACTACAAAGAGGTCGTGCACACAAGGTTGGCAAGGCATTTTACAAGCGACAATGCCGACAAGAAAACTTGCGATTCATCAAAATTGAGGAGTATCCACTGATGCAGAAGTGGGCAAAAAATGAACAAGAAACAAAAGCAAACATCAGGGGTGTAGGCCTTACAAATTATGATCAACACCACCGCCAAAATGAGTGCCGTGGAACACCTACAGAGAGAGAAGGGGGGAGGGGGGAAGATATTCGTGGGAGGATATGTTGCATATCATAACAAGAAAAGGTGCATTGGATTGAAAGACAAAGAGTTACAATCCACATGGAATAAGCAAGCAAACCATGAATGAATCTCAGTTAGTCTGTTGGTTTACAGCTGTATGATTCAATGCAAAATTAAGCGACCATGAGTCGCACTTGCAAGTGCTTAGTTGAAAATCTATTGAGTCGCACACTGACATTGACATAATGGTGCTCAGCGAGTTTGTTGAAATTGTCTTTGACCTCTCTTAGTAAAACTTGTGGATCATCATCCCATTCAGTAATCTCTAGCTCTCTTCCATCCAGAATCTTTTCTGCCACCTAGAAACTGCAACGCACAAAACAATTTCTACAATCAGAATTGCCCGAATGTCAAGAAATGACCGCTTTAACTAAATGATCATCAGCAAAGCTTCTTCAAGCCCTTCCAAATAGCTAATTCAATCCATCCATGATATAACGAAGGGACATCAAATCTAGTGATAAAACCAAAACTTTAGCCCTGGTTGTTAAAACTTAAAAGTGGAAAGATTTATGGCTACACAAACCGTTTGAGTAATTCTAGATCTCGTCCAAGACAAACAACTCTAGGGGCTTTATTGGAACCATTAAATTCGGAATATGGTAAAGTAGCTCCTGGATGGGGGGACTACTCCGTTGATGGGCATCACCATAGCTTTATTTGCAGTATACTTATCTATTATTTTGGAAATTTATAATTTGTCCATTTTACTGGATGGAATTCTAATAAATTAGATCCACAAGAATCATGAAGTTAAGACTAAAGAAAGTCAATTATTAGGCTTTGTGCAAACTAACTAACATGCTAAGTAGCAGTCGCAATTTCTTTCACATGTCACAACCTGCCAACATCATTCTATTACTGCATGCAAGCAGAGAATGAAGAGTAATGAAAATGCAACTTGAAGATGCAGCTGCAATATAGTAAAATTCACCTGTTTCAATATCGCTTGACCACCGGATACATGTGAGAAATATATGGTGTAGAGATGGCTAATGAATGATGGGACACTTTTCTGAAAGTTCCTTCAAATATTTAGCATAGGACAGTCCTGCTTTGCTAGGCTCGGGAATCAACATATCCTTCTCCCTACACGATTGCAGATCCATGTCAATCCTGGAAGACCGCTCAAGTCCAGTATTTCTGAAGTATGTAACTGTCCAATAGGAAAATCATAGGATGGCATGACCATTTCAGTAAAAAGACTCTGTATGCAAGAAACAAGCCCCAAAGAAGCTCAATATAATGCACATTCACAATACATCTATTTGACAAGGACCAAAATTCACCCTCAAAATGATTATCCTAGACCCCTTCTATAAAGTAAAATCTACACATGTAGTTCATCAATGGTTTCCAGCAAACTGAGATTATGAATACAACACGGATAATAGTGCTGATTGTTAAGCCTTGTATTATTAAGTAGAGTTTTCCAATGCCCTCAGTAGGTGTCAAATCCTTTACCACTGGTTACCGGGAAGGATTTCGTACCATAGAGCTAACCCTTCTTGACACATGATTAAAGCCCAACAAAAGTCCCAAAAAAAAAAAAAAAAAAAGAAGGAAAAATAACATTCATTCGTGAATTGTGCTCATCTTCAACCCAAAAGCCTATGAGTTAGTGGAATATGACTCATCCACGCATATATACTACTCTTCCTTTTCCTCCACGATCCAAGTGGATAACCAAGCTATTCACAAATTTTTCCCAACAATTCTTTGACCGCGTAACTCATCATCACCAACCCATCATGAGATACAACAACAATAGGTAATCCTGTCAATTGACAGTCTGAGGGTGAAATGTGAAATGTAAGCTGTCTTCATGAAACTCAAGCATGACACCATCCACCAAACCCTAACCCCAATCAATCAGCCAACCAAGAACAAAATCTTGTCACTCACGCGCGACATCCTCGGACTCCTCTACAACCCCTTCAACCGTCTCGAACACGACCTTACTATCGACCAAGTACTTCAACAACCCCATCGCCGTCGGCTCCCACTCCACCCACTCTTCCCCTTCCCCCTCCTCTCCCCCTTCTTTTTGCTTCACCTTACCCCTCTCATTCCTCAGCCTCATCGCTACGAACCTCAGCTCCTCCGTTATCCCCTTCGTCTCACCCGGGTAAGGCTTCCTGTACCTCACCTTCTTCTTCGTCGGAGGAGGAGGAGATGTTGATTCCGGTGACCCCGTGATTGGTGTTGATGTGGTGGTGGTCCATGAGAGGGGTTTGTGGGGTTTAGGGAGAGGAAAATGGGGGAAGAGGGGTGAGTGTGGTGGTGGTGGGGATAGGTGGAGGGGTGGCGGCGATGGCGGTGGTGGTCGCCATTGGAGGGTTGTCATGGGGAGTGGAGTGAGAGGAGAGTTGGATAATGTGGTAGATGTTCGAGGAGGATGACAGACAAAGCAAAAGGGAGCGTGTTTATGTGTAACGAAACAATGAACGTTGAGGAGGGTGAAAAATAAATAATTAAAATTAAAAGATAATATTTAATTTTTGATATTTTATTTATGTTATTTTAATCTCAATTATTATTTGTTAATAAAGACACGTATCTCATGAAACACATTCTCTAAACCCTCACATAAATGAGACAAAACCGAAACAAAGTTACTTCCTCTGTTCTATTGACACGTTTTTATTCGAGACGAGAATTTATGCAAGTGTTAAATTTGTGTGGATTTTGATGAAGAAAGAATATTATTTTGATGATATTGAGGTACTATAACGCTTGTGAGAGAAAATATTGAATGTATTGTAACAGATGAGATTGATTTGGTACTTTTTATGTTAAAATATTATCAAAAGAGAAAAGGTTGTAATTTTTTTGAGATAAAAAAACCTTACAATTAATATGGGACAGAAGATGTATATCGGTATTGATGATCCATAACAATCGTCGTATGAAAATACATACTCCTTCCGTCCCATTCAAATTACAATGTTATCCTATGTCGACACTAAAATTATTCATATTACGAATGATCTACGGAACCATCAAACATCGTTTTATACAAAATTATCGTGAAACACTAATGATAGTTTAAACTATGTACTATAATCTTGGATCAATGTTTTAACTTTCTTACTCCAGTAAAACGAAGAACGAAACTTCTAACGTTGCAATTTGAATGAGACGAAAGGAGTAATGTATATTGTAAGTGATGTTTCATGATAAATTTGAGAAAAATATTCTTTAATCGTCTTGTGATATCAGTCTCGCTATTTTTATCTCGAAATTCTCTAAATCAAAATATTACTACAAGCTTCCTGGGATGAAGAAAGTAATTCTTTCTCCTAATCATGAAATTAGAAATTCAAACATTTTTAGAAGATCACAAAAAGACACTACAATCGTTGCAGTCTCGCATTTCCTTTTATATTTTTGATGGTTATACAAAAGAAATGAATGAGACGGAGATTACTAGACGATGATTGCACAATAGGATGCTCATGAAGATGTTCATGATGCACTCCTTTGACATTCTTTATATTGATATGTTTTCCGTCTCATTACCCATCCAGTGAACAATTCAGTCAAAATTTTATATCCCATGCTAGTTAACTTCCATAGCCATGAAAAATAGAACTTGACAAGAGTGCTAAAAAATATTTTTATTCAGTTCGTTTGGAGCCTCACTTTCTGGAGTTCTTATTTTGAATGTAGAACACTGAGCACTTGATCTTCTGAAAAGATCAAAACCATCTAAACTCAAGTGACAGGATCAGCATTACAATATTTATGTACAGGATTTTGTACATACACCATTGCAAGCCACAAGACCGCCCTCTCGCAACTAAAACTAGATTACAATTTACATGATGAAATACTCGAGAGCGAAACCGTGGTTGCAATGGGTGCAGCAGCCATAATGTTCTCGTTTCCAGCTTCAGATTTTCATACTTTCATGGATCCACGACACGAAGTCATCAAAGAATAGGTGTGACGCTACAAGTTATAGATTCCGCTATGTCTCCCTGTAAGAAGACATACAAATCAAGCAGGTTTAGGTTCAGCCTTCAATTTTTGCAGGAAATCCAATGTCTCCTTGTAAGAAGGATCATTGCGGTTGACTGGCTTGCATGAGTTGATGTGATCCGTCGATTCCAATACCTGTTCCCATAGATACAAGGGTTTGAAATGAAAATCCAAATTCACAGACTCACAAGAGCAAAGGAATGGGGCTTCAAAATCATCGAAAACTTACCACAAGATCACCATAACCAGGATACGCTGATTCGATAGGCACAATCTCCATTCTAAATGCCCATCCTCCATATCCCTCTACAAGCGGAGTTACCTTGGTCTACAAAACATTGTCGAATTCATATTAGATAAGGTTTTCCACAACCTTTGCAAAGTACAATGATCCGAGAATGAATGTACCTCACAAAAACTTAGAACTTCAAGGGATCCTTTCTTGTGGAGGCGACGAATGAAGTCATTGAGCTCAACCAACCTCGGAGATCCACTTCTCAGCTCCCCGATCTGGGAAAATTCGCAACATCACAATGTCAATTTTCTTCCTACGACAAGAAACGTTGACAAGAAAAGAGAAAAAGAAAAGAAAAGAAAGTTGACAGAAAAACAACAGGTGTGGGGGGACCATCCGTATATACTAAGGTAAGAAGCACAAGATTGGATGGTGCTTGGTTTCTTAGGTATCTACGTTTCAAATTGAAGTATTTCATCTAGAACTCCACCATCCAGATTGGATAGTGCTTTAACCATAGAATCTCTCATATCGTCTACTACGGAAGGAACATACATAAAAATCTGACATAAAAAAGCAAGAGGCAGACTCACAGTTGGTGCAGGCCGAAGCACAAGACCCATCCTCCAAGGCATGTCGGCTAGCTTGCTGCCGAAATGTGGACAGCTGTAAAAGACCTACTAAGCACCAGAACAAAAAGAATGAGTCTTGGCAAGAGTACTCGTATATAGCCCAGCATACAAACTATAGAGATGGAGAAAGAACATACAACTCCAACAGTGTTGTCAACAATGTCGGTTAGATTATCGGCCTTTGCTTGATAAAGCATCTGCTTGACAACCAGGCCTCCCATACTGCAAACATTCACCATAAAATTTTAGAGATAAATGGCCCTTTTCCAATGTCTGCTGGATGCTGGGAGGGGGAGGCATCCACTAAGTCACTAACCTGTGCGACACAAAAACAATGGGTCGTTTCCCAATGTCCGCTGCCACAAGCTTCTCAAGAAGCATGGAGCTAACTTCCTGCATAATTTTCGGATAAGAGTCACAACCTTGAAGCAACTCGAGGAAAATAATAGTCACAAATTTGAATAGCAGATAGTTATAAGTTCGAAAACCCAGCCTTGTCTTCATGCTAATTTTAACAGCTGGATATAGCATAATTAGAGAGCTCAGTCTCATGCTAATGGTAACAAGGAGATATAGCATAATCAGTTGAACGGAAAATATTGCATAAAGTTCATCTGCTATGAATTAGCCAATTAGCAGCCTGAGATGAACTCAAACGATGAAAAATGAGTAGGATTTAATTAAGAAAAAGGTAAAGTAAATGCTAAAAATATAGTAGCTGATGGAGCTAACCTGAAGAGGCAGGCTGGCACCTGACCACTGAGTAAGATTGGTCTGCCATGGAAGTGGTAAAAGTTCAGATTAGAATCCAAAGAGCAAAAGGTATTCATAATTAACAAACAACTTGAAGTTCACCATCTCCCTGAAAGAAGGTAAATTTTAGTAGTTAGAAGACGTTATTTCTAAGCTGGTAGACAATTGATTTGCCGTGTCTATGTGACCGACCAAACCTAATAGGATTAAGACCTAGTTTGTTATTGGCTGACAATTGTTTGAATGCCTAAAGTTCAATAAATGCTCGAACAATAATGATAAACAAAACACCATGATATCTTAAACAAAACAAACCTTGTATTTAAGCGTAAAGATACGGGCATGAGGAAAATCAGCGGAAAGCCATTCACCTGGCCAAAAGGTATCTTGCTTTCCTGCCTCCAAATCAATCTTCTCAACGAGGCTAGACTTATTTGACAAGTTGTTATCGTATAAGCGCCAAGTCTTGAAAGGCCCACCTCGAAGGCCATGGACAAAAATTATATCTATAGGTAGAGAGTCAGTGTTTGAACAGCTAACATCATCTCCCGTATGATTTGAGGAGCCACCTTCTTTTTTTTCAGAATCATCTTCATGTGCAGAAGAACTTCCACCAAAGTCCGGAACATCTGGAGTCACGGCGGTTTTTTCCTGTGATTTGTCAGGGCATTTCCAGAGAGGTGATTCAGGATTTATTAAGAAAATTGTGTCATCCCAACGGCGTATTGTTGGGTTTTCACTGACAGGATTGCTACCAGATGCACTGCTCCTATGATCTGTCTCAGAATTTTCGGCACAGAACACATTTAACAGGGTTGCCCTAGCATAACTCTGAATCTTTAAGTCATCACAACCGCGAATCTTCCCATTAGCGCAATCCTCAAGCCATCTGCACCAGATCTTGTCAGCTAAAATCACCTTCTGAACCTTCGGAAATGCTGAAAGAACAGTTAATAGCCGAGCTGCATGTCTCCGGATATGAGCAGCCGGAGGTATCTTGACACTTGAGGGGGTTTTGTCATCAGAAACAGCTGTTTCATTTGCGTTATTTGAAGTCTGTTCCCGTGTCTCCCTGGCTCTCGATGCGTCATATGCTTCCATAGCAGCCAGCTTTTCATAATCATCTCGCAACAAATAGCGTCTCAGCAGACACAATACTCCAGAATCAGCTATCATGTTCTGATACAGAGGATCTTCATAACAAACTTCAGTCAAAGCTTTGATCCCTTTAAGGGTAGCCACAGCAGAATCCACAACGTGGAAATTTGGTTTTCGTTCTTTATTCCAGCTTTTATATGATCCTACAAATGGCTCTTGCAACAGGAGATCTCCTAGGGGAAACGACTCAGCAGAATCACTGCCAGTTCCCAGCTGATTTCCAGCAAGATTAACAACAGCACTGGCCAGCAGATTAGCAACTTGTGTAGCAGATGAAATGTTCGACTGACTAATCTGAGTCTGCAAAAGCAAGATTGCTATATAAGACCCAAGAGTAAATAAAAGAACAGACAGCCAATAAGTATAGAAGTCTCTATATTTCATAAGAGAACCATGAATAAGTAAGTCAAAGGAGGACTATTTTGTAACCTTCACATTGTCATTCTTAGGCCGAGCATTTCCTTTCGATGAATTACTCCTAATAGTTCCCAAAATTTCAGAAAGTAGAAATGTCAGCCATCCCTGAGAAATCGGAACAGTCAAAGGGCCATATTCTTCAAGAATGCAAGAGAGGATCTTTGTAGCTGACGACCTTGTCTTTTCAGAGGAGACTTTTCCACATGCCCAGGGAATAAGGATAGCAGACCACTTCTCACTATCTTCAAGTGGTAAATGGATGCCATCTGTACACATCAATTCTAAGGCCTTCGCCAGTGATTCTTGAACATCCTTGTGCTTTGCTGTGCATCTTGCGGCTTCTCTCATTGTGGGAAGACCTTTCTCCATCACCAATTGCTTTGCTCGATGGCTCCTCTCAAGAGACAGCAAAAAAGCAGATAAAGCCACCTGTGCCAAAGGAATATCTTCAGCTTTACAAGCTTCTGAGATAGACGAAAGGAGACCCATGCTCCAATCAGAAACATAATCGTTTAGGGGAAGATTATTGTCCTCCAAAAGCAATCTAGCCACCAAACTACCATGCCACTTTACAGATCTTTCAGGTGCTGCAATAGCAGTCATAACCGCATTCCCATCTTGATCTAATTCATGAATGTGAATTCTATTGCACTCTGATGCCATTGCCCAGTTTGCCAGCGCCCATGCAGCAAAAGGCATCGCAACATGCTGAGAATTCAAATCATCCCAGAGACCAGGAACGACAGCAGATGACAAATTTTCTCCAGCTAGGAAGCCATCAAACTTTCTTTGATTCAGAATGCCTTGAGGCACAATTTTTCCGTAGTCCGCATGAGCATCCTCAACATACTCTGCCAACCCATTAGTCCTTGAAAGTCCTACTATGGTTGTGTTTCCAAGAACTTTCATTCCAATTCCCTTCAGCCCTTTTCCACCATCATCATCGGAATGTTGATCATCCACATTCATGCCACCCTCAATCACCTGAATAGCTGCTGCAATATCTCTCATTTCAGCATGTGCAGGCAGCAATGACTGAAATGAAGCATTCTGTGAGCTCTCCCTGTTAGAAGTCACGACATCCATTATCGCTGTGACAAGCATGCTCCTACCTCTCAAAGAATCAGACACTTCAAATGAACTGCGGCTTGAACTCTGCTCCAATCCATATGCAACAACACTTAATAGTTGGGAAGAAAATCAGAAAAATCATTTCAACACAATATTTAAATGAATTTAGAACTTGAGAGTAAAAATAACTGTAAGAAGAGCCCATACAAGGTTGGAAGCAGATGGATGGAATATATTATGCATAGAGAAATCAAAAGCAAGAGAAACTCTCTGGAAAAGTGGTATAACTGTGTGCACATTTTAAACATTATTTTCTACAAAATTTAACTTGAAAAGTCCACAACTAAAATGGCTGCACATCACTATCGGAAGAAAATTGGATACTTGCAACTAAAAACAAAAGAAACTCGCATGGATCTGCAAAACATACACAGTAGAGAAGAAAATGACGATCGAATCGATTTGTCTTCAAATAGAGAAGAAGATCTATGCACGACAACATTGCAAGCTAGACACCCAGATTAAGTTTGAGGAAATCTGCAGTATATAGGATCAAACATGAAGGGCTAACCGACCTAGGAAAGGAAGATTCACTCTTCCTAACATCCAATCCAAACATACTTGGCCCTTTTTCATTGGCATAGTTGTGTACTTTATCAAGGTACCCTAATGCATTTGGGCAAGCAAACTAACATTCAATCTGACCATGAAACTTGGCAAAATCATTCACGAAACAACATTTTATGCATTCTATGCTAATCGAGTTCATAGCACGCATATTAACTATTTTACAAATCGATCAATCCATACAGTGAACATTACAATGCTGGATCATATACCTTCTTAGCACGCTGCGGCTGCGAAGCGAAAATGAACCTCAAAAGACAAGGAACAGCACCAGGTCTCCCAAACACCTCCATCCTCACAACAGGATCGGCAATCAAATACGCCAATGCCCTCGCCGCCTCCCCCCTCGTCCCTCCCCCAACCCCCGTCCCCCCCCCCCCCCCTCCCTTCGACAACTTCAACATTACATGAAACACGTTTCTTATGCAACAAGGCCCCGGAAGTGTACGATTAACAATCGAGCTTATGAACGAATATAAATTTCTTAGGTTACCTTGATCGTGTTCGTTTTGTTTCGCCTCGGTGTCGCTGCTATCCTCCGTCCCCTGAGCGCGTTCAACTCCTCACCACGTTGTCTTCCTTGGTGCGTCCCTACTCTTTGTTGTCTTCGGTTTTCTTGGCTCGTCTTGTGGGAGTTGTGAGCTGATGGTGATGATGGAGCTAGTGATGGATGGTGGCGATGCAGTGAGATGTTGGTTGATGCGTGGTTTGTGGTTGGCGTTTGGTTTGGCTGTGTGAGAAATAGGAAGAGAGGTGAGGCGGGTAAGTATGACAGGAATCAAGGATGATGCTGGTGGTAATCATGGTGGATGGTGAAGCCATGGCAGCGGAATTCTTTGTGGGCGGAGGTGTCGTGTGCGGGGAAGGCTTGGTTGCGGCGTCGAGATGCAGTGCGGTTGTGCTGGAAAAGAAAATTGGGTGGGAAAGATAAATTTTAAAATTTTTTCCTCGTTTGGTTTTTGTGAGTCTATTTTTATCCATATTTCGTTCGATTATTTTATTGAAAAATATATCCGTAATTAGATAAAATTATTTCTAACTTAATGACATTCGTTTTGCTGAAAAATCTCGAATGTTTCCGGGGCCGTATTTTATTAGTCCAAATACGTTTATTATAACGTTATGTTATAACGTTACACGTACGTTACATTTAATACGCACGTTTCTTAAATATGTACGTTATATTGTTATAATATTATGTTTAACGATAAGTATTTGTTATATTATTTGCACATTTATAACATTACGTTATAACGTTATGTGCTCGTTATTTTTATTCGTACGCTAACATATAACGTTTCGTTTAACGTTATATTTATCCGTTCATTTATTAATATATACTAAACATATTTAATATCAAATTTTTGGGGTGTTATATCACCCACAACTTTTAGAAAGTTTCATCCTCTAAACTTCTCTTTTTGTGTGGTTTTAGACGTTAAATTTTCATGAAATTTTAGGGGCATTACAGAGGACGAGTGAGTAAAAGGAGTGTAAATCCATAATTGATAAGATAACTCCGTGGTATAAGAAACAAAGAGCGTTGTGTCTGTCATTTGTGTTATACAATGACTTGATGGTGACATTCTTTTATCGACCCCGTGAAGTCGTTTGGTATGAGGGAAACTCATTGCAAGAGACCTTGGGTTCCGGTTTGACTGATCCCCTTTCACGGATGTCCCTTTTACTAAAGCTGAATAAAGTTTGATAAGTAGAAATTGAATAAGTCTCGCCAATGACACAATTATAACACTGAGGGCATCTATTATTTGTCTTTATTATGTTTTTGAGATGATAATTATGAATGTCGGATTGACATGATAGCTTCAGAGTGCTGAAACAAAAGACCTAAGTAATCATTTCCTTTTTCTTTCTTATCTTCTTTTCTCGTATAACCCTGATAAGAGGGCCGATATATTATTGAGCTCATATGTCTCACGATTACTATTTTTTCTGTGTTTTCAGGAGTTAGAGACAACGGGCATGTGTGATATAAGTTATGGTGCTAATATGCATCTACTGTATTATAATTATGGATTAAGTAAAATATATATAAATGAGGAGTTTTCGCTGTATTAGATAACATTATTGTTTATCTCTAAGTTGATTTTATTTATATCTGTACCTAAATCGATTAAATAATTTTTGCCTAAGTGGAGTGTTTGAACTCAGCGACAGTGACGTCATTTTGTATTATTTTGTATTAACATGTTATGAAATATAAAGTGAATAGTAAAAATAGTTGAGTAATTTTAGTTAAAAAAAATTCATTTATAATAATGTTGTAATTTTTTTGAAACAAACAAATTAAAATAATTATTTCACTAATTTTGAAACTGAAGGAGTATATTTTTTCGAAGTTTGTTATCTTTTAATTGTTGATAACATAGATAAAAGTGTGCATATCTCGATCTTTTCGTATTTTATTCATAACAGACTATCTCGATCTTTTCATATTTTATTCATAAGAGACTTTCTTCGTCCCACAAAACATATAGTAACATTTTTTCTAATTTGATTGTTCCATAAAAAAATATATTATTCCATCTGTCTCACATAAATTACGACTATTATTAAATATGAATGTCCCTTATGAATTACGATGTTCTCAAATTTGACAATTTTTTCTATTTAAATGTCTATTTTATCTCTTTTTATATCACATCATCCTATTATTTTATTTTTCAGAAAATTATCGAAACATACAGTTTTGAAAAATTAATTTCAAAAACATCCATGGGGGATTTTAATTCCCAAAACAGCTCCTATTCTCCCTCACCGACCTCTCCGCCTCCACATCCGCCATAAGGATTCTTGCTAGGGTTAGGGCTTAGGCCGACAGCGATGATGGTGTCGTCGGTGTCTGGGAGGAATATGTATCCGAATCCAAGGTTGCAGCAGCAACAACAAGGGAATGGAGTGTTGGCTGGGGGTCAGAGAGGGGAGGAGGGGAAGAAAGTGATCGAGATTCTATCGAGGACGAAGAAGAGGAATCCGCTCCTAGTTGGTGAAGCGGAGCCTGAAGCCGTGGTTAGAGAGGTTTTGAGGAGGATCGAGATGAACGAGGCGGTTGAGGGATCATTGAGGAATGTCGCGGTAATCAGTTTGGAGAAGGATCTGGCTCTTGTTGGGCTTCGAATGGATGCGAAGATCAAGGAACTTGATAATATGATTGAACGTAGAATGATAAGTTTTGATGACGTAATTGTGAATTTGGGGGATGTGAAAAGGCTGTTGGATCAGCCTATGGGAGCACTAGAGGCAGAGCATGTGGTGATTGAGATGGCGAAGCTGTTGAGCAAGTATGGGGACAGTGACGCTCTGTGTTTACACAAGCGCTCTGTGTTTACACAAGCGCTCTGTGTTTTACACAAGCGTTGTGTTTCCTTCCGGCAAAGATTCCGACGACGTCATCGGATTCCGACGATGATTCCGGCGATGATTTCGACGATGTCGTTGGATTCCTATGAGAGGTCCGACGATGGTATTGGTGATGGATATGAGATGAAGGAAGTGAAGTGTAGGGCTTTGTATTTTAAATTTGTATGTATTTGAAATTATTATCTCTTGTGTAGTTTTTTGGAATTATTTTCAATTGTTTGTAGTTTTGGATAAATCATCCTTTATTTTTATTTTCTTTCTATCCACTCACAATTTTAACCATTCTCTTTCCACCCACTCATAGTTACTACTCATCTTCTTACTCCGAAAATCAAAAGGATATCTTGATAAAATTCAACAAAGTGAATAAATTTCTTAATTCTCGTGCCAAATCATCATATTGTAATCTATTTGGGACGGAGGATATAATATTTTCATATTTAAATTTTTTTATAAAATTATCAAAACATCTCTATATTTTAATTTATATCATATCAATTTATGTCATTATTTAATCTTCTTTAATTTTTCATATTCATCTCTCACATAAAATAATAAATCAAATAGGTCTTTTTTTTTTTTAAATTACACAATAAGTATATATGATGAATAGAGAAACCAGTTGCTCTCGGAGTCGGTCATTTTCTCAATGTTAGAGCAAGTCCTATGGCACTTGCTATATCTAACAATGACAATCTATATTTTGATAATGAATAATAATATTTTATTATAAATTATAAATGTCACTTTAATACAAACATGTTATATTATAACATTATCAAAAAATGAATGGTTATGAAACCGCCACATGTGTGATTGAATTATATGTTTTTTCTTTATCATTAGTTTTGCCCTGAAGTTTACCATGCTAAAATAGAATAACAAGTATTATTTTTGTTGTCAAATTTGACATAGCCAAAATTTGCCCACTCGAAAACATGTCCATTGAAGCCAACACTCATTGATCAATTACTAAAATTTAACAATAACATCATATTTAATATTTCCTTCTCCATTTTCTAATAAATGTAATATTTCTTTTTTGATTATTTTAATTTATTTATAATTTTTTTATCTAATATTTAATCTAAAATAATTATATCAATTATATTTTGTTATAATATATATTCATTATCTTTTTTTTATAATAACATCATTATTTTAAAAAAAATATTATTTATTTATTAAATTTTATAAAAATTCAATTGATTAGTTGGATGGGGAGACGTTGACAGATCGTGATTTCCAACATCATCGTACAAGAGCAGTCGACGCCATTTCCACTCCACTCCGCCTGCACACGACGCCAAAACACGATCACAATCACCCCCACTCACTACAACTCCCCCTCCCCCCCTCGCCAACACCTCAAAAAAATGGCATCCCTCTCTGCCCTTCACCTCCACCCCCTACCCCTCGGCCGCCGATCTCCCCTCTCCTCCCACCCACTCCCTTCCTCGATCTCCCTTCCTTTCTCTTCTCTATCCCACTCCGAATTCACCCCCATCGCATGTCGACACCGCCGCATCGGAGCACGATCGATCGGAACAGAAATCGATGTCGAGACGAGGAGAGTCGAGGAGGATGAGGGTGAAGAAGACGAGAGGAGAGTTCTCCGTGTAGGTGTGGTCTGCGGTGGTCCGTCTGCGGAGCGTGGGATCTCGCTCAACTCTGCCCGATCGGTGCTTGATCATCTTCAGGTGAGGAAAGGTTTCGATGAATTGATGGATCGATGTATAGGTGTGATGTGGTTGGTTTAGCGTTTGATTGTTTGGTGTGTTGTTGGCAGAGTGATTATACGCGTGTCAGCTGTTACTATATTGATACCGAGCTCAATGCTTTTGCCATTTCTCCGGCACAGGTCAGTGGATAGGTCATTTGTTTGTAGATATGTTAGATATGTGTCTTAACATTGCTAGATATGTTTCGTCATTTTATGATCTGCAGGTATACTCCAATACTCCTGCAGATTTCGATTTCAAACTTGGAAGGTGGGCTTTTTTTCAGTATTGTACTCATTTACCCTCTCTTCTTTTTGGGTGATGAAATCAATGACATCGATGGTACTCTTGCAGCCTTGCGCGGGGATTCCCCTCGTTGTCTGATTTTGCCGAGCATCTCGCTGCTTCTGTGGACATTGTATTCCCTGTTATTCATGGTCGTTTTGGTGAAGATGGTGGACTTCAGGTATAACTTCATAGGAAATATTTGGTGGACTCAAGGAAAACTATCGTTTTGCAGTATTTCATTGACTGGAATTGGAAGTATCTTTGTTGTAATATACCAGGAAATATTGGAGAAATCGAAAGTTCCTTATGTTGGTACAAGATCAAATGAATGTCGCACCGCTTTTGACAAGGTATCGGATTCTCTTTCCGGAGCTCAAGGCATTACTCTAATCATTTTGTTGATCACATCTCCCTTGTTTGAAGCGAAACTATCCATCCCCTGTCAGCTTTTCTTGCGGGAAATATCACAAAATCTAATAGAAAATCCTTAAATTGCATCATCTGAATGGTATAAAATTACTTTTATTTTCCTTTTTTCTCAGTTACATGCCGCTTCCCTGGCTACCTTATCAACAAAAAGGACTTTGACTCTCTCTGTTACTTGTTGATCTATTGGCAGTATGAAGCTTCCTTGGAGCTTGATAAACAAGGATTCTTCACAGTTCCCAGCTTGCTTGTGAAGGTAACCTTTAGACCTAACCATTCTTTCTAATACATCTATCTAAAATCCAACACCTTTTCAGCGATTACCACATCGCCAAGTTTTTCTTTGTATGGATACTCAGCTTCTTTTATTGACTAATTTTATAGGAATGTTTTATCTGACTAATGCATCAAACTTGATTTGTCTTGCTGATTGATTCACATTATTGCAGGGGAGTGAATCAAACGAATCCGGCCTTGCAGTGTGGTTTCAACAGAATCAGTTAGATACTCGGGCTGGAAAAGTTGTGGTATCCATCCCCATGTATTCCTGTTCCAAGACTTTGAAGATGCCCTTTGTAAAGTATGAGCTTTGGTTGATTTTCTAGATCTGTTGCAGGTAAAACCAGCTAGAGCAGGATCAAGCATTGGTGTCACAGTTGCATATGGAGTTGCTGATGCTTTTAAAAAGGCCCATGAAATCATATCAGAGGTACCCTTCTGCGGAAGTTGTTGGAGTTCAAGTAGGTAGGATGAACCGGTAATCTTTTCAACAAGATACTTATCCAAGTTTTAGAGTAGTCAGCTGCTACGTGGAATACAACAGTGTAATTCTCACCCATTTCTGAAGCTATATTATGTTTGTTTCATCTCTGCGGAAATCAAGACTGCTTTGACATTTTCGTGGTACTTTATTCTTGTGTGTTAGTTACTCAAATATTGCCTCTCTCATACTTTTCAAAACTAAAGCTATGCTTTAATGCTACAGGGAATTGATGATAAAGTACTTGTTGAAATTTTTCTTGATGGTGGAAGAGAGTTTACTGCAATTGTCCTTGATGTGGGCAATGATGTTGACTGCCAGCCGGTTGCTCTTCTTCCAACAGAGGTTCATTGTTTCTTATTTTTCCTGCAAGAAATATAGGATAGTTTTGGCAACATGTCTTATAATTTAAATCAACTCAGTTGTCATATGTTTCCTATGAAAGATTTAAAAAAAAAATTCTCTTGTTCAGATGCTTTCTTGCATCTCTACAGGAATGTCAGTCCATGTTTATGCAGAATTAGCATTTTAATACCTGCCGTCTTTGTCTAACGCTAGTATATACTGGTGATGTCCTCAAATTCTGAGCTTTATTCACTATGCTATGGCTTTGTCCAGTTACTATATACTGCTGAACGTCGAATAAGGCAGCCGATGGCACGAGTTCTCTGACATCAACCTGCTAAGTCAGACTTTTCAGTTTTGTGTCGTGAATACAACCACGCTTACTGCTGATCTATGTTTCACACATTTCTGTTAAAGGTTATATTTGACCGAGGACTAACCAAGGATAACAGCTAAGAAGTATGATAAAATATGTTTGGAGAATGGCCAAGGAGTTTTTGAAACTTATTTAGTTCCATGATTAGTAATTCATTGGTTCATTCAGATGAAATTATCACCTGATATACTGCATTTGGACTCACAATCAGGTAGTACTTCAAGTCGATGATGGAAGGGAGCAGGATGTGATATTTAACTACCGGAGGAAGTATCTGCCAACCCAACAGGTGGGTTAGAGAATACAAGGATCATTCTTAGGTACTATATGGCAAAGTGATAGTTATGATACTAGAAATTTGTTTGGTCGCTCACATCAGATAACCCTGTGACTGAACTTGTATCACAGTATGTCGACTGTCCATGTACTTTCCTTTATTTCCTGTGTTCATGATCCTTTCTGCATGAGCTATCTATATGCAGCAAAACTTGGGCTTTTTTGTTCTCTTTTTTCCGCTCTTCTCCTATCTGAGAAATCTTACCTCCTCTAGGTTTCTTATCACACTCCACCTCGTTTTCCTCTAGATGTCATTGCGAGTATCCGAGAAGGAGCCTCCCTGCTGTTTGAAAGACTTGGATTATGTGACTTTGCAAGGATAGATGGCTGGTATTTGCCATCACCAGCTCCCTTGTCATTTTCAGGACAGAAATTTGGAAGAACAAATTCTGGATTCGTGCTATTTACAGACATAAATTTGGTCAGTGATTTTAATCATTCTTTGACTTCAATGCCTATGTTTCATCTTTCTTTTTTCTTTCATTGTGAAATCTTGTTCATTTATGTCTGGTGGATTCCCTTAGATAAGTGGGATGGAGCAGACCAGTTTCTTGTTTCAGCAAGCTTCAAAGGTATTCTATATCTGTTGCAGCATGTTTGAAAACTCATGCTGAATCTTGTCCGTGGTGTCTTGGCTACATAATGTGAATCTTGTTTTGCATAATTCAGGTATTTCCGAGTGTTTTATCACTAAGGTTTGCTTAACCTACAGGTTGGGCTTTCTCATCCGACAATCCTTAGAAGCATTGTTCTGCATGCTTGCAAGCGGTTCCACAATCTCTCCTTTTATGATGATAAACCAAGATACCTACTCGGCAGATCAAATAATTCACCATCAAAGCAGTTTTTCCAACATGAAAAACCTGTTTGTAAAGTTTTTGTAATTTTTGGAGGTGACACATCAGAGAGACAAGTATCCCTTATGAGCGGGACAAATGTTTGGCTCAACTTACAAGGGTTTGAAGATGTAAGTTCCAAAGAGTAGAGGCATTTTTATTTGTTGTAGTCGTTGTTCTCTTGGCTTTATCTTTCTGATAATATTCTTATGGAGTTTCTGAAATTTTTTCATAAATATATTGCTGCAGCTTAAAGTTATCCCCTGTTTGTTGGCCCCTACAACTTCATTGTACAAAGAAAAGGGTGACAAGGAACTTTGTATGAGCTCTAAATCAATATGGAATTTGCCGTAAGAGCACATCCTCTTTTTCATACATGAAATGAATAATAATCTAGCTATCTCTTTGGATCTTATTTGCATGCAAGAGAGTGATTTTTTTAGGATATGAAGAAGGAGAGTGTGCTAATATGCTCAAATTGACCTGTTCCTCTGATATTATTGTGTTAATTGCCTGGATACAGGTATTCTCTAGTGTTGAGACATACCACTGAGGAAGTTCTGACAGCATGCATTGAGGCTTCTGAACCTGTTCAAGCTGCAGTGTCATCTGAGTTAAGGAAACAGGTGATGAATGATCTCTTGATAGGCCTGAGAGAGCACAAATGGTTTTCTGGGTTCGATGTATCTGAAGAACAAGCTGTTAGATATGCGTTGAAGGATTGGATAAAGTTAGCCAAGCTAGTTCAGGCTACAGTTTTCATCGCAGGTTGAATTTCCCAGCACGTTCTCTACAATTCCCCCTCCTTTTTTTGCAGCTGTCAACTTTCTTGACATGGTTTGCCAGCATGTCAAAATTTTGGAAAAGAAAGGATCACTTAGATGCGTCCAAATTAGTTACACCATCAATGCTTCAGATCATGTCAGTACTTTTTCCCTCGTGTCTAGTACTCTAGTTATAAGGGGGGAAATCTATCCAAGTTAACGTGAGTGAACAGAAAAGAAAATGGTTTTATTCTAATTGACTTCTATGCTCCTTTATCAAATGTGTTGTAGTGTAAGTATATCCTCTTAACTACATTTGTGATTTTACAGTTCATGGAGGCATTGGTGAAGACGGTACTCTTCAGTCATTGCTGGAGGCAGAAGGAGTTCCTTATACAGGTTTATCGAGTTCTAGTTTATGCTCAACCTGTTGTACTTTGCATGCTTATGTCTTTCTTGATTTGGTTCTCTTTGATGTTGAAGGACCTGGTGTACAGGCTTCTGAGGTTTGTATGGACAAAGTGGCAACTTCACTTGCGCTAAAGCATGTATGTCATTTTTCTCAATCATCATATTTTTGGATTTTTTCCAGAGGGGTTCTCAATGTAAAATGCTGAGAAAATAAAAAGGAGGATTGGCAAAGTAAAGGTTTTGTGCTCACAAAAGAAGGAAATTTGATATTCTTTCTTAGTTTTTCTTTTCTTTTCTTTTCTTTTTTTTTTTTTTGT